>CAJDSM010015597.1:63-13275 GCA_903981925.1 Ostrea lurida
TGGAAGTATTTTACTAGATAAACGTTAAAAATTAAAATACACGAGTCGGTATCTTTCGTAACACGTACCTTTTTTTTTAAAGATCCGGATTCCGACTGCAAAAGGTATTAGATTAAACATTCAATAAAAATTATATAGTCACATCAACACGATCGGTAAATTTGTAAAAGATTTATTTCAAATTCAATTGATACGTAAATGCAATTCCTCGAACTGGCACTGCAATAAAAACTGAGTTGCGTCTCACTTAACACCTGAGACAGCGATATGTACATGCTGAAATTTACGTCGCTTAAATTACAAGGCCTCAACTTGAAATGGCTTATGAATTCTTTGCAAATTTAACGTTGCTAATCGACCGATAGCATAACCTTTGATAAAAAAAAAATCGTCCCAGATTAACGGTACAGTTTTACAATGCATTTTAGCCGCTTTGTAGTAAATAAACGACCAGTCCGGATCGAAGAACGCGAATTCCGGATTAATGATAAAAATTATACGTGTTAATAATTGCGTTCCAAGAAAACGTGCGGAGGTGGAAGGTCCGGATTAAGGGCGTCCGGTATAAACGAGAGGCCCACGTCAATTGAAAATACAATGTACAGTCAGCTCTCGTTACAACGGCCACATTAGTTTCCGATCATTCTTGCCATTATAAGAATCAGCCGCTGTAACGAAATGCCTATTTTACCAGTATGAGTCCCCTTTGTTTAATCATTCCATCACAATATTGCAATGGGATCTCCGTAAACAGTCACCGTGCGTTATTTTCAGTACGGTACAAAAAATACACTCATGTTCCCCTTTCTCCCTATTTCATTAAAGGTAAAGAAGAATTTGTGATAAACTTAATATTTATATTTATAGTACTGGAAAACTATCAAACATAGGCGTGCAAATTATTTTATTAAAACTATGATATCAAACATCAATTAGTGCATTGATAAACCACACCCTTGCCTTTAGTAAACAAACATTGCCTGTGCAGCTGTTGCATGCAACGGTGGCGAGGGATTTAATCCGTTACCTAATCTTGGTCAAGTGTAAAAATAGCAAAAATACACGGGTCGTTGAAGAATCTTAGGTAACCGGCCGTTATATCGGATTTTATATAGTGTCAAAATGCACATTTGTTACCAATAAGTACTGCCGGTGCCAATGTTCGAATATACCGCTGTGTCAAGCAAAATAAATAGTATGCAGATTTGTTACCAACAAAATTCTGCAGTTAGGCGATATTGCCGGTATATCGAATGCCGCTGTAATGAGTGCTGACTGTACATGTATCTTTAAATATTGGAGGACATCATCAATTCATTAGCTGTAAAGCAGGAAATTTCGCGAATTTAACGATCAGTGAATTAATTTTTCAAATTGATAACAAAGATTTCTTTTTCCGCGAATTCAACCGACCACAATTTGTTGCTATTAAAGTGAAAAAATTGTGATTTTTTTCCAACCGTGATGTTAACCCGCTAAATAGTAATTAGCGATATCTTCAATACCTAATTGTTTTCATTGAATGAATTGTTGATGGCAGCAATTATTCTGCTGAATTGTGTCTCTCTTCAAATGAATTGATGATATGAACAATTAAATTTGGTGCACACTTTTTAATTTAAATGAAGAATGAAAAGCACACATATTTAGCTACCAATATATCTCACTGAGAATGTGTTCTCTTATCTTTCAGGGATGCCGCCAAAAAGTGCTTTGCCTCATGTTTAGATTAACGTTTCTGCCAGACCAGCAGCGTGGTGTATCAGTTGTTCGTGGTGCCGTGTCCAGTGATGATATTTATTTCTCATGAGTCGTCATGTTCCATTTCTGTTAAGTGCTATGATCACAGAGTTATTGTATTTTCTTGTATATTTTTGTGAATGGTTTTACAACTGTACTATTTTTGAAGACTTAAAATTCTTAGGAATTTTTTTGACAAATGTTTGTAGTATTGGTAGTTTGTTTCAGGGATTAGAAACTGTGACGTTTAAGATTTATAGGATGAATTTAAACATTCTCAGGCTTATTGTAAATTCGGACAGTAAGAATGAATTGTTTTGAAGACTTGTCTTGAAGTTTTGGTCACCTGAGCCATTCATATATTTGTATAAAACACAAATTAAGTACATGTATAATTAGAATGAGCTGCAATGACAAAAATTTGAAATTCATATTCCCTAGAAATATTATTCAGGCCCGTTGGAGTAGATAAACAGATGGTTTGGAAATGCGAAAATTTAATCTTATTAGATATTTTTGGTTGTTGAAATTTTGATAACAATGAGTAAGAAACCCTGATCACTAATTTATGAATTACAGTGTTCTATGTGAGATGTGTAGGCAATAGAAATAGAGATGGAAAGAATGCAGGAAGTGCTTTGTGTATGAATTATTTTGTCAACCTGGGACATATAACATGTTGGATTAGACTCGCATGACTGTTCAATTCTACAATCTTCATGAAATTGTTGTGAAATCTAATCCATTAACGTTCTCATTCAGTTCAATGTCATGTCAAAACGAATCTAGATATTTGGTATATATTATGTACTTTTATTGTGTAAATGTGGAACGAAGGTGCTAGTTTTCACTTCCTTCATGTTGAATCAAAATAACATCATGGTGTAAACTTTTAGTGCATACACATTATTAGATTGTTCAAAGTGAAGTGCTCACAAACTGTTTTTGTGGATGAAGAAAATAGTGCTAGGATAATAGGACGTTTTTGTTAATATGTTTAAATTACACACAGTTCTATAAATATTGGTACAGAAGTATGATGCATTATCTCATGACTTGTGTACTCTACAAGATATAAAATGAAGAGAATTTTTGAGTCGCCAAGATTGAAGATGGGATTCCATTTTTTTTAAGCTGTTTGTTTTGGCAACAACTTGAACCTTGGCTGTAACGTTTGAAACAATGAGAGATTGGGGCTTCAATATTTATACCATGGCTTGGTTTTATGAAATGTTTACTAGTTTGCTTCTGAAGTCCCTAGGATGTAGAATATGGCCTATTGAAGTCACTATAAATTCTTTGTAAAACATGGGACATCGATATGTTTACTGGAAAATATCGCTATTCCGATGATGCCAACACCGATGGACTTGAGATACCATGTATTATGAAATTGAATGCAGTACGTAGATTGCAAGAAAAATTAAATGCTCTGCTGAAACGTAAGTTTTACTGATGGAGGAGGGGGCCCTTATTCTTGAAGGATTGGAAAAGGTCCCGGGGGGCGCTCATAGGGGCAGGGGCGCTCAATAGGACGAATACGGTATTTGGTTTCACAGCGATAACTCTGGATATTATAAAGGCTTGTCTGGACTGCCTCAAGGTCAGGGGCCAACAG
The DNA here is from genome assembly GCA_903981925.1 of Ostrea lurida. Classification (NCBI taxonomy): domain Eukaryota; kingdom Metazoa; phylum Mollusca; class Bivalvia; order Ostreida; family Ostreidae; genus Ostrea; species Ostrea lurida. Next base: position 3,422 of record CAJDSM010015597.1, read on the forward strand.
GTTTGGCCTCTGTTTCTTTAAATAGATAGTTTTTTTCTCAGCCAGAGTTTGCTCCCTTGATCGTTCAAGATTGTGCCTAGGGTCAAGGAACATGGTTTCTTTTCTGTGGTTACACAGCAAATGTAGCTTGAGAAGAGTTTGGACTTGGGTGTTTGTATTTCCATCATAGATTGTTAAATAAGCAGCTTAAATGAGATAGTGTTTGGGGTTACGAAGTCAAAGGATATGGCCTTTTTTCTTTTTTTTTAATATTAATTTGAACATGATCAGGATCATATAAAACAATCTTGTTTGTTTGCATTATTTGTACAAGTAACTTTTTATTAAGAAATTTTAGTGAGATTGAAATGGAAATAAGAGCAAATATTCATTTGAATGGTGATTTATTGTTCCACTGCCATTTCAGTTACCCGATAAACACGTTATTTCTTCATACAGCTTGCCGTGCAAATATCAATCAAGTACATGTAATCATTAATGATTGGTTACTATGGTGAATGGTGTTTGAGTGTGGCAATTGTTAAGTTTTATGTACATATTTTTTGCAACATATTTTACTGGAACAAACTTTTCCCTGAGAATTTGAGATTAATATATAAATGGACCGGACACAATTGTGTATAGCGATGATGTTTTTTTTATTTAAAAGTTTGCCGTCAGTGTAATAATGCCTGTTTCAGAAATTATTTGCCAAAATGTGCCTATTTATTGCTCACTGTCCAGAATAAGAATATCCTCTGTTAAGATCAATATAATTTTGTAAATTTATTTACCAAACTCTGTCATATCTATTTTTGAGTGACATTGCATTTTGATGTTCAGCGTAGTTTATTTGTAATCAAATATGATTAACTTCTGTTCATGATTCATGTTTAAAATCATCTTGTACTATCAATAATAAAAGAAACTATCACTTTCAGTTTTGGATATAACTACTTTGAATTACATACCAAATGTTCCAACAAGTACTAGATTAGCAGCAGAAATGTAGCTATGGTCTCCGGTCTGTTGATATAATTGTTCATGAGAGCTACAGTTCTGCAGGTGGTACTAAACATATACAAATACTGAACATGACCCATACAAGCACTGAACTTGTACTAAATGACCTTGATTGATGAATCTATGTTGCACATCTTGGTAAGCTGTAGGATATTACAACTTGATACATTTCATTACCATGATGAGAGGATGATGCCTATTGTTTTCAAGGTCATTGTATCAGCTATTGGGAAAGCCTTGTTGGCATAAAAGAGAACAAACTGTATTGGGCTGGACTGTCAAACTTGGTACCTATGCACCTTATGCCTCATGAAAGAAGCATATTGATTCTCAATAAGCATATTATAATGAATTAGCACATGAAGGACAGTACTAACTCTGCTGAAATACGAATCCCACTAAAATGGGCCACGTTGGCATTTGCACATTATGCTTATTTGAGTTGCTGAAGCTTGAATAAAGAAGTTAGGCCCAGACACAAATCCATGGTCAAAAAACCTATCATTTTGACCTTGAGGTCAAAGGTCATACATGTTATAATCCATACATGTGATAAATTCTGACTGCCTATGAGTGAGATTTTGCCGAGCTAAGGGTGAGATTGGGGTGATTTGGGGTGAGATTTTTTTTATATCAATGATTTGCTGTAATAAAGGCCATAATAAGACTTAAAATACTAGCTTTAGTTCATTTTTAGGTCACCTGAAGTAAACTCAGGTGACCTATTGCAATTGGTTTTCGTCTCCGTCGTGCGTCGTCCGTTAAACAATTGAACACTTTTTTAACTTCTTTTTTGATAACCACCAGTCCAATTCTTTTCAAATTTGGTATGAAGCATCTTTGGACAAGGGGCACATAAATTGTAAATTTCAGGTCTCTTGCACCCCTGGGGGCGGGGCAAAAACTGCCCAAAAGTGACCAATTTTTAAAAATCTTCTTTACAACCGCACATGTCTGTGAGAAACCAAATGCATAGTGATGTAGAGCAGGAATGCCTTTACCAAAATTGTAAATTTTGGTGGTCCCTGGGGTAGGGGTTCTGACCCCAGGGCGGGGCCAAATTTGGTACATAATGTCTGTAACGATTGAACATTTTTAACTTCTTCTTGATAACCACCAGTCAATTCTTTTCAAATTTGTATGAAGCATCTTTGGACAAGGGGCACATAAATTGTAAATTCAGGTCTCTTGCACCCCTGGGGCCTTGGGGGTGGGGCAAAAACTGGCCAAAAGTGACCAATTTTTCAAAAATCTTCTTCTTTACAACCGCACATGTTTGAGAGAAACAAAAATGCATAGTGATGTAGAGCAGGAAGGCCTTTACCAAAATTGTAAATTTGTGTGATTCCCGGGGTAGGGGTTCTGACCCAGGGCAGGGCCAAAGTTGGTATATAGTGTTTATATGTAAAACGTTTGAAAAGCATCTTCTTTAATGCTATTGATATTAATGTGAAACTAATTGGATATTTTGAATGAATAGGGAACCTTTTATCAAAATTGTAAATTTCATGATCCTAGGGGTAGGGTTTTAGTATTAGGGTGGGGCCAAAATGGTCATTGATGAATGTGTTAACAATTGAACATTTTTAACTTCTTTTTGATAACCAACAGTCCAATTCTTTCAAATTTGGCTTGAAGCATCTTTGGGACAAGGGGCACATGAATTGTAAATTTCAGGTCTCTTGCACCCCTGGGGCCTTGGGGTGGGCAAAAACTGCCCAAAAATGACCAATTTTCAAAAATCTTCTTTACAACCGCACATGTTTGAGAGAAACCAAATACATAGTGATGTAGAGCAGGAAGGCCTTTACCAAAATTGTAAATTTGGTGATCCCCGGGGGTTCTGACCTGGGGGGGGGGGGGCAAACTTGGTTATATAGTGTTTATTTGTAAAACATTTGAAAAGCAATCTTTTTCAATGCTATTGATATTAATGTGAAAGTAAATGAATATTTGGAATGAGAAGGGAGCCTTTTATCATAATTATACCCCCTCAGCAAGTTGGGGGGAGGGGGGTGTTACTGGAATCAGATTGTCTGTCCATCCGTCTGTAGGCAGAATGGTTCCCAGACTTTTAGTGTTAGCCTTTCCACCTAGAGTCACCATATCATGCATATGGTCTACCCATGGGACAAAGGTATTTCCTGTTGAATTTGGGGTCAAAGGGCAAAGGTCAAGTGCACTGGACATCAAAGTAGCAATATGGTTTCCGGGTTCCAGAGCATTATCCCTTGCTACCTAGAGTCACTATTTCATACATATATACTACTCATGAGACGATTCTTGAACAATCGTGTGAGATTGGAAGGATAATTTTCTTGTGATATGAATAAGGAATCATATATCGGTCACCTGAGTATCATAGCCCACAGGGAGTCTCATATTTGCATTTATTAAGTCTCAATACAGAGTATTTTGTTCACATGTTAATATCTTTCAATATATGCATATGATTCCTATTCAATATTCATATACACACAAGATTATCATTTCAATCTCACAAGATTGTTCAAGAATTTTAAATGAAAACCATATTGCTTCTTTAATGTCCAGTGAGCTTGACTTTGACCTTTTGACCCAAAATTCAATAGAGAACATCGTTGACCCATGGTTGAGTTCATGTGTATGATATGGTGATTCTAGGTAGAAAGGATAATGCTGAAGAGCCTGGAAATCATATTGTTACTTTGATGTCCAGCGCACTTGACCTTTGACTTTTTGACCCCAATTTCTATAAAGAACATCTTCGTCTCATGAGTATATATGTATGATATAGTGACTCTAGGTAGAAAGGATAATGATCTGGAACCCGGAAACCATATATAGATCTGTCCCATGTATGATATAGTGACTCTGGGCAAAATGGATAATTCTCTGAGCCCAGACACAATATCGCTACTTCGATGTCAGTGTTCTTGACTTTGCCCTTTTGACCCAAATGCAATAGGTAGACCATATGCATGATATGGTGCTAACACTAAAATCTGGGAATCATTCTGCCTACAGACGGAGGGACAAACAACTTGATTCCAGTAACACCCTCACCAACTTGTTGCAGGTGGGTATAATTTTGACAAAAGGCTCCCTTCTCATTCCAAATATTCATTTACTTTCACATTAATATCAATAGCATTGAAAAAGATGCTTTTCAAATGTTTTACATATAAACACTATGTACCAAGTTTGCCCCCCCCCCTGCCCTGGGTCAGAACCCCTACCCCGGGGATCACCAAATTTACAATTTTGGTAAAGGCATTCTTGCTCTACATCACTATGCATTTGGTTTCTCTCAGACGTGTGGTTGTAAAGAAGAAGATTTTTGAAATTGGTCACTTTTGGCCCCGCCCCAGGCCCAATGGGTGCAAGAGACCTGAAATTTACAATTCATGTGCCCCTTGTCCCAAAGATAACTTCATGTTAAATTTGAAAAGAATTGGACTGGTGGTTTCAAAGAAGAAGTTAAAAATGTTCAATTGTTAACACATTTCATCAATGACCATTTGGCCCCACCCTAAATACTAAAACTCCTACCCCTACAGTCATGAAATTTACAAATTTGATAAAAGGCTCCCTATTCATTCAAAATATTAATTTAGTTTTACATTAATATATATCACTAGCATTAAAGAAGATGCTTTTCAAATGTTTTTACAATAAAACACTATATACCAAATTGGCCCCGCCCTGGGGTTAGAACCCCTACCCAGAGATACACCAAATTTACAATTTTGGTAAAGGCCTTCCTGCTCTACATCCACTATACATTTGGTTTCTCTCAGACATGTGTGGTTGTAAAGAAGAAGATTTTTGAAAATTGGTCACTTTTGGGCAGTTTTTGCCCTGCCCCCAATGCCCTAGGGGTGCAAGAGACCTGAAATTTACAATTTATGTGCCCCTTGTCCCAAAGATGCTTCATACAAAATTTGAAAAGAATTAGACTAGCGGTTATCAAGAAGAAGTTAAAAATGTTCAATTGTTAATAGACATTATGTACCAAATTTGGCCCCACCCTGGGTCAGAACCCTACCCCAGGGACCACCAAAATTACAATTTCGGTAAAGGCATTCCTGCTCTACATCACTATGCATTTGGTTTCTCTCAGACATATGCGGTTGTAAAGAAGATTTTTAAAAATTGGTCACTTTGGGCAGTTTTTGCCCCGCCCCAATGCCCCAGGGGTGCAAGAGACCTGAAATTTACAATTTATGTGCCCCTTGTCCCAAAGATGCTTCATACAAAATTTGAAAGGATTGGACTGTGGTTATCAAGAAGTTAAAAATGTTCAATTGTTAACAGACATTATGTACCAAATTTTGGCCCCGCCCTGGGGTCAGAACCCCTACTCTGGGGATCACCAAAATTTACAATTTTGGTAGAGGCCTTCCTGCTCTACATCACTATGCATTTAATTTCTCTCAGGCATGTGCGGTTGTAAAGAAGAAGATTTTTGAAAATTGGTCACTTTGGACAGTTTTTGCCCCGCCCCCAGCGCCCAGGGGTGCAAGAGACCTGAAATTTACAATTTATGTGCCCCTTGTCCCAAAAATGCTTCATACTAAATTTGAAAAGAATTGGACTGGTGGTTATCAAGAAGAAGTTAAAAATGTTCAATTGTTAACGGACGACGCACGGCGGACGAAGACCAATTGCAATAGGTCACCTGAATTACTCAGGTGACCTAAAAATCTATAATTTCAACCTTGAGGTCAAAGATGAAGATTAAATAGGTCATTAATGTACACTACACATGTGCCAAATATGTTATGCCTACGTCCAAGAATTGAAAAAGTTATGGCATGAACTTGAATCTGCACAGACAGAGTATGCACGCGATTCCTATAAAACCACCAAACTTTGTTTGCGGGGGTATAAAAACTATCAAAATGTGCACTTCTATACCTTACCTGGTTTTAGGGTTATATTTCGAATTGTTGAAGCCTTTCTCTACAACACTAGTAGGTGTACTTACATGTATGATTCTAACGAGCATCGAAAAACTTTGCTAAAGTGTGCACACTATGATGGTATTCAAGCTTCAATGTTTTTGTACACAAAAAACTAATTTGAACAAGATAATGAGCTAATGAGGGTCGATTTGCTATGAGTGAGAGTGCACTGACATGTGGATAAATAATTTTTTTTTTTAGATATTTTACATCTTCGCTATTAAACTAAGTATCCAATTCGCTAACTCTCATCTCAATCAGACACTTGGCTAGCGAAAATGATATTTTAAAGCTACAGTCAGCGCTCGTTATGGAGGCATTCGATATACCGGCAAATTCGTCTTAACAGTGAAATTTTGTTGGTAACAAACCTGCACACTACTTGTATCGCCGCATATTTGTACTTCAGCACCGGCATTAATCATTGGTAACAAATGTGCATTTTGACACTATATAAAATCCATCATATTAACAGATTACCTGAGATTGTTAAACGTCCCATTTAAAAGATAATTAGCTATTGGCAATATTTTCACACTTGACCAAGATTGTGCAATAGATTAAAGGTAATGTTTGTGTACTGAAAGCAAGGACAGGGTTTATCGATGATGAATAGATAAGGAGGAATAACTAATACCGGTAAAATAGACACATCAATGCACTAATTGTGCTGATGAATAAAGGGGAATAACTTGTACCGGTAAAATAGACATATTGTTACGACAAAATGATCGTAAACGATTGTAACAGGAGCCAACTGTGTATGAATTTGTCTGTTCTCCTTGCACACAAAACATGACATTTGAATTTCTTCTGGACACTTTAAGAACAAAACAGGTAAATTTCGAGCTTCAGCATAAAGATCAATATCCCTATCACTTTTTATTTTGCCTAACATTTTCAACATCATGTAGAGTTTGAAATTGCAACAGAGCAGGATTAAAACCTGTGCTTGCCGAGTATACAGTCGCGTTTTTTTAACTCGCTTGGATGACTGACACGAGAGCGGAGCTATTGTCATGACCCCAGCGTTGGGATCATATTTCAAGAGAAAACTTTCACCTGCAGACTTTATCTTTTGAACCAAAGTTAGGGCTTTGATATTTCACATATAAATACTTCATGAACAGACATTTCTTTATGTACCAAAACTTTTGACCCAGGGATCTTTACTATGGACTACGACCTACTCTAATTTCAAAACTTGAACTAGAACTGTCCTATCGGGACTAATACCCCCACGGGGCACACTACATAATGAACACAACAGATTTTCTCAGATTAACAGAAGTTGTCTAATCAATGGGTAATATAGTATATAATTCGTTAGGAGGAGTTGTGGACGATGCACTAATGCATACATTGGAAAAATGCCAAGTCCAAACGTTCATATCTTGTACAAAAATTGTCCAAAACAAAATTCCTGACAATATGCACATCTCCATTATGTTTTTAACACACAAAGTTTCATAAAAATCCTGCTAGTCGTTTAGGAGGAGTTGCAGACAACGCACTGATGCATAGTATTTGGTGAAAATGCCAAGTTCAAAACGTCTATCTATCTTTTGTACAAAAATTGTCCAAAATAAAATTCCTGATAATATGCAAATCTCCATTATTTATTCTAACACTCCACAAGTTTCATTGAAATCCTGCAAGTCGTTTAGGAGGAGTTGCAGACAACATATTTCGGACAGACAGACAGGTGAAACCTATATACCCCCCCCCCCCCCCCAAACTTCGTTTGCGTGGGGTATAAATATGGACTATATCTCATAAACCAAGAGGGATAGGGCTTTAGTATTTCCTATACAGATGCTGCTTCCCTAGACATTTCATTCAGTACCAGAACTATTGACCTTGAACTTTGATATACAGTCAAACCTCGTTATCTGACTCAATAGGACCAAGAAAAGTTTTGAGATAATCGTGGATTCAAGATATCGGGGAAAATACTCAGAGAATAGGTGGATACATTGTCGGAACCCACGGGTTTTCTCTCCGTTATACTGCATTGATGAGGTGGATGGGACCTCCAAATCAGTTCAACATAGTCATGGTCTTCAAGATATCAATGTTCGAGATACTCAAGTTTAACAGTACTTTTAAGAAGAATTTATCCTGGGCCATATCTTTTGAACCAAGGGGGATAGGAATTTGATATTTCATATCAAGATGCCTCCCACATGAGTCATGAACAGGCCCCACAACTGTAAACTGACAATAGACTCGAGTCTTTTCAAATCCAGCTAAATTCCGAAATATTTTTACAAACACATAGAATATTTACGTTGGGGTTAAGTAAGCGTTTTTCCATGCCCAACATATCGCGCGGGGAAAAAAATATGCGGTCACTGAATGAAATATATAACGTATATGCTATCTATATGTATCGCATGGGGGAAATTTACGCGCTCATTACATGACGTGTAAATTTCCCCCGTGCGTAAATAACCACTTTTACAGTATATGTTTGCATTTCATTTTTCAAAATTTTGACTCGAGTCTCTTCTCAGTTTATGGTCTTGGGTCCAGGTCTTTCATATGGTATTCAAAACTATGACCTATTAAATTGTCATGCTTCCTTGCAAGCTATGTTGTCTCCTGACCACCAGCTTTCTGACCACCAGCAATCAAATCACCACAAATATTACAATTTATGATTTATCAGCATAGAAGGAGAACAGACGAGTACAAGTCATCGACTCTATGAACATTCGTACTTTTAATTCCTTACAATATCTTACAACAGACGTCATGAAAAAAGGAGTAAATAATTTAACAATGCACCATAAGGTGTATTCTGAAGTGGTCCTTTTCAAGTCAAGCATGGCATAAATGCATCTCCTGGATATCATTCCCAAGACCACATGGTGGATGGAAACATAGTCATTTACACTAAAAACGCTGTGTTCAGTCATCCTGCCCGATTGGGTTCACTTTGATTCCTTGCCGGATCTGTCCCCATCCAATCAATCTGAAAGAAAATAATAATATTACTGTAACAGTGGATTCTTATTCCCCAAGGGTTTTAATGTTGTCACTGGCAGGAAATTCATCTCTTTATTGTATACCATATGTAACAATTGTTTATTATATTTTGGGGCGTTATTGTTTACTTGTAGCGCAATGTTATGTGTGCATTGTAAATTACGACGTCATAACATTCAACTTGTTTATTTTCACAATTGGCTGTCTAGAAGTAGAGAGATTATATTTGGCAAGCATTAAATTTATAACTGTAATTATTTACGTAAATGATTGATAATTAATATGATGTATGCAAGTTTTGAACATCCGTATTTACTTTCAGTTTATATACTATGTAAGTTTTCACATTTGTGTAATGTAAATACATTGTTGTTAATTGTTTTATTTGATTCTTTCAGAGAATCGTCTCGTCATATTGTCTCCTCATGTCAAACTATGTCATGGAATAAATGTAATTTTAAAGATGCATACTCAACTCTTGATTTCAGACAGCAATTTATACCATACGTTTTCTGTCTATAATAGCAGAGCATTTTGAACAAGAAATGCATGCACACACCCCCACCCCCCAGACAGTGATCTTGCACCAAAGCTGGACCTCTCTAGCATTCTAAATAATACTAACCTCCAATGTTTCTCCACTCTTCTGCTGAGAGCAATCTTCTCTCCGATTTCTGTACATACTGGGTTAGTTAATCCCACTTTGGCTAAATCGGCCTTGACTGCGATGACACGTCCTCCAGTGGACAAGGAACCAATGTTTACCATCAAAACCTCGTTCTTTGACAGTTTTTGAACCTATAAAGTCATCAAAAATAATCTCTTAAACAGGGTCAGTGTAAATCCTATATTAATTAAACAGGATAATGAATTTTCAAGACAATAAACAAAACTATGCCCCCCCCCTTCTCAGCA
>CAJDSM010015598.1:0-16983 GCA_903981925.1 Ostrea lurida
CGAGAACCTGCCCCACCATTCTGTCGGCCCTGCACAACATAGGGTCTATCTTCGTACCAACACCTGTATACAGGTAGGAAAAAAATTCAAACATCTTCATGGAAATACTAGCAATCAAAATCAACAGCTAAGAAATTAAAGCATACAGAAGATTATAAAACTGATCTCCATCTCTTACAGTGGTAAAGTGATGTGATTATCTGATTATATAGTGATTTAATGATTATCACTAAATATAACATTGAATAGTGACCTTTTTCAGCTTTAAAAATCTACTAATATACTGTAAAGGGCTTTAATTTCGTGACTTTTATTTTTCGGTATTTTGCGAAGGTTTAAATTTTACGGAATGTAAAGAGATTGAATTAGAATCAAACCTCCAAATACACTGAACAGCACCTGCATGATGGTTTAAATTTCGCGATCATTAATATAATTATGAATATAGCGAAAATAAAACCCACATGAATATTTCTCCCTTTACAGTACATTTGAAGATGAATTGTTACTACAAGACTTACCAATAAGTCCTCCTGGCACCGCATACTGTAAATCGTTCTGTTCAGCCAACAGTGACAGAATCTTGGATCTAATAGGCTTGCATGCCCACTTGCCATCCTGATCCTTTGCCACAATGCCCGGCCTCACTTCTATTTCTTGCCCAACCTACAATTCAACAACAGTCATTAGCTGTATACAAGGGGCTAATCTGAGTTTTCTCCCTTTATATTACCTTTATATTAAATCATGACAAAATATATGCTTGAAGCCTAAAAGATACTAAACGTTAAATGATTTTTTGTTACATCCTGTAGCAATTGCTGTCTACACTACTTTTATAAACACCCTTTAGAATACTTCCTCCAGCCACACTCCCTTGAGATCGTCCACTTCACTGCCTTGGTTTGTTGACGTCAAATGACCCTAATTGACTGAAAGGAATAGTTCTAAATCAATTACTTCTGTCTAATGATCTTCTTTGCATCTGTTTTTTTTATCACAAAATGGTACTGTAAGCGCCTTACATTTTACAGTGGATTTATTCTAACGATATTGGCAGAAGGCTATTTCCGCTGAATCAAGTACACTGCCAACAGGGGCATTATGATGACAAAAAGGGGAAACGTGAACATCTGCTATCAAAAAAGTCCACATAAATGATTTTTAAACAAATCAAATTTCTGCTAAAATTCATAAGGCGTTAAATTATAGTATGTTTACAGATTACAACTCTATTGAAACACATATAAACATACATCTTCATCTTTTTAAAAATTACATTGGCACACATCAGTGGGGGTATCCTTAACGAACACTTACCAATTAGTCTAGGTTCTGAAGTGAAATCTCGTAAAGGTACTGGGATCTTTTTAATAATATATTCACAAATAACATCGATATTGTACTTTAGCTGAGCGGAGATTGGTATGATGGGAGCACCTTCTGCAATGGTTCCTGAAAGAAATTTCTAAAGTGTATAAATTCTCTCCAAATACTCTAAATTGATTTTAAACGCACAAAAAAAGTTTTAAATAGAGATATAATGATACGAATGTAGTGTTACTATACATTGCGATACACCAAGACCACTAATAGTTCATAATTCCACTTTAAAATATTTGTTTTAAGAGTTTTGTGAATTGTAGTATGTCAATATATCATCACATCCCTAGTTTTGAATAACAAGTAGTCACAATAAATGGAGGTTTTTTCTTCATTGCCATGTATCTGCTTCTTTTTCAAATCAAGATACCAAGAATTAGTTCCTGTTTGATAATTAATTCTCAAAAACTTTTCCTATCATTGAGAACTACTATAGAATCCTGAAAACAAACCTTTGACAAAAGCCAGGATCTGTTCTACTGTTCTTTGGCCTGATCTCTCCTTGACCAGATCTGAATTTTGTTCTGTAGGATGAGGATGTGTTTTGAGTTTCATGATTTCCACCGCCCCAAGTGTTCCAAGTCTGCTGGCTGAGGAAAGATTCATTGCCGGCTGCAAAGACGAATTTAAAGGTGAATGAAACGTTGACAATTTTTTGCCTACTGAATCAGTCATATTTATGATGAAAGATGCAACAGCCTAAACACATACCTTCAACTGTTTCATTTTTTAGGATTTTTTTTAGATTTGTTTTAAAAAACGGAAAAAATACATTTTGTCCTAACCTTTCCATACATACACTCTATTGTAATTGAAAAGTTAAGGCAAAATGTATAGTAGATGAAGACACTGAAAACAAATCCTATTCAGTGTATATTATTTTATTTTGAGGAAAACACATGATCAAAAATAATCAAGCAAATCGTCCTTTTTATTATCACTCAGGGAAAACCCAACTGGAATATATGTAATGGAGAAGCACATATGTCTAACAAATAATATTCAAACAAAAATTGAATAAAAGTTAAAAAGGAACACATGATTATAATTTTTTCCAAAACCTTGTAATAAATATTCCTTTACTAGGAGTTTACTCCTTCTTTGAATGTATGGAATGAAAAAGCAAGGCAACATTTTGATCACAATTTTAATAAATTTCGATTTCTCCGTTATCTAGCATTATTGCGACAATAGAGGTGGCATTTTATACTAACATACTTTCAATTGTTTATTTTGGAATAAAGCTTGGGAAGTAGCCCTTAGAAATTAGAACCACTGACTTAATTAACAAGTTAAAAACTAGGTCGTATAGACTTATCGCTTATTATTCGCCTCCAATATTGAACCCGACCATCATATCAAATATGAAGGAAAGACTGTAAATTAGTCGGGTGTCAATGTTGAGGCGAATATATCGATAAATGTAATTTTGGTTGCGGTTTCCTAAACCTTTTCTCCTCGACTAAACTAAATCCGGAAAGTAGACGTGTTTCAAGCGGAAACGGTCACTTAGCTATGATATGGATGATACGTTCATACTACCTTTAAAACGTTAGCGTGTGACTCATTATAACTAAGCGTGAAGCATGTTCACGTGTGTGAAACTTTATGCTGATTTTAAAAACGTGATTTAAAACCTGCACCGCATTAGTACTGGTAATAGATGTATTTTTTTAAAGTGTATTTTTATTACTGTTCCACTCCCATCTATTGCAATTGTTTCTACTGAAAAATCCTGGTTATCAATGAAGTAAAGAAAAAATCTCAATACCACAACTTGATTGTAATTCACATGCCGTTTATAATATTGAATTTTGGAACAATTGAACAATTTGGTTTCAATATATGCTCAGAGTAAAACTACTTTTTTAAAAACAATGGAAACTCAAGTACTAAAAGCTCTGTACGTCCAGAATTTTGACTACTAGTAAAGTTCCTATACTGGAATCAAAGTAAAGTGATGAGTGTCAATAACACAAGAGATCTATCACCTACTTAATAGTAACAGCAGCTCCATGACAGAGCTCCGTTAATCATGGTGGCCATAAGAATGTCGTGACCTGGACACTCGACGAAATGATACGTGTCTACAAAGAAACGAAATGGAGATATAGGTTTATCATCAGTAGCAGTAACAGAGACATAAATCTCAGATATTGTGATTGCATCAATTTTCAAGTTTTTTGCTTGCATGTGCAACAATGTGAACAAGCACTTCTGAGAGTATGGCATACAATTACAAGTCCCTACCGATGACAAAAATTATTGGCACTGCCAACAATATTCTAATTGCATTATATAAGGCTATAACCGTCATGATTTATGGTAAAGGCAGGATAGAACAAGGACCATAACGTCTGTGAAACATGAATCGATCTAAAACCACTCGAAGCTTGATCTGTAACTGGTATGGCAAAGCAATGTATCCAAATATTCAAAATGAATATCTGCAAGCAGTGAGAAAAAAAGTGCGGAAAAAGCTGATATATTTCTGAATTTTATAAGTCCAAGGGGCCATATCAGTGAAAATGGATGGATCAAAACAAACTCGACAACTTGATGCTGTATCCTTGGTATGGCAAGCAATGTACTCAAATACATAACTGAATATCTGCAAAGCAGTGAGAAGAAAAGTGCGGAAAACTGGATAATTCTGCAAATTTCTAAGTTCCAAGGGCCATAACTCAGTGAAAATCATGGATCGATGGAAACCAAATCGAACTCTGTATCTGTATCTTGGTATGGAAAAGTAATGTACCAAATATCAAAATTGGAATATCTGCAAGCAGTGAGAAAAAAGTGCGGAAACTGATAGATTTCTCTGAAAATTTTCTAAGTCAAAGGGCCATAACTCAGTGGAATTGATCGATGGAAACCAAACTCGAATTGCATCTGTATCCTTGTAATGGCAAAGCGATGTACAATATCAAAGAATATCTGCAAAAGTGAGAAAAAAAGCTGCGTGAAAACTGATAATTTCTTCTGAAATTTCTAAGTCCAAGGGCCATAACTCAGTGAACATATGGGATGGGATCAAAACCAGACTCGAACTTGATCTGTATCTTGGTATGGCAAAGAATGTACTCAAATATCAAATGAATATCTGCAAGCAGTGTAGAAAAAAAGTGGGGAAACTGGATAATTTCTGAAATTTTCTAAGTCGCAAGGGCCATTAAACTCAGTGAAATATGGATCGATGGAAACCAACTCGGAACTTGATCTGTATCTTGGTATGGGCAAAGTAAATGTACCAAATATCCAATGAATGATCTGCAAGCAGTGGAAAAGAAAAGTGCGGAAAACTGATAATTTCGAAATTTTTGAATCCAAGGGCCATACACTCAGGAATATGGATCGATTGGAAACCAAACTCGAACTTGATCTGTATCTTGGTATGGCAAAGCAATGGTCGAAATAAGTCAAATGAAATCTGCAAGCAGTGAGAAAAAAGTGCGGGAAAAACTGATAATTTCTGAAATTTTCTAAAGTCAAGGGCCATAACTCAGTGAAATATGGATCGATGGATAAAAACTCGACACTTGATCTGTATCTTGGTATGGCAAGCCAAACTGTACAAATACTCAACTGAATCATCTGGAAAGCAGTGAGAAAAAAGTGCGGAAAACTGCATTTTACCGGACTGACGGACAGACAGCGGACCAGACATGACGGACAGACAGACGGACGGAGTGCAAACCTAAAGTCCCCTTCGACTTCGTCGGTAGGGGCAATTAAAGTGATCAACAAAAGAACAAACTACAAGATTTTCTTCAAAAAGAAAAACCAGAGTAGCTCTATATAATCAGGTATTCCAGCAAAGCTATACCATGATAAATCCAAGACAATTTTTCTAGGCTGGGAAACGTAAAAGACACACAACTAACTACACACCCTCATTTAAGGAAATCTTGATCAATTTCAAACAATATCATTAAGGTGAGACAACGAGAGTACACCATTATCACCTCGTAACAACACTTACCCGCTGGATCGACGTGTACGCCATTATCACCTCTGCTGGTACAAGCACTTACCGCTGTGACGAGTGACACCATTATCACCTCTGTCCAACACTACGCTGGACTTGGAATCTGCCGTACACCCTGATTCTGTCACACGGAAATTGTCCTCGCTTGGAACTCCCACAGGATCGTAACATCCGGGGCGGGGACAAGCCTCGATTGTGCACTGTGTAAATCTACCAATCAGAAAACATTCCATATCAGGTGCATTATTAAAATGAAGATTACATCTTCAGGTATTTGTAATCCAATTGATATACAGGATGTGACTGTCATATCACTGTAACAAGTAAGAGCTTAGCTTCCTTTGCATTGGCATATTCCAAGTTTAATGGTGATGTTCTGACCAGTTCATTCTGTAAATCTACAGTCTGAAAAAGTATAAAATGTTACCACATAAACATCAGCTATACAGCACATTCTAATGATTAATGCAGACTTCCTTCTTAAGAATTCTTGCTCTCTAAACATGCTAGATGCATTGCTGGTTTTTCTCAACATAATTAATGTTAAAGGTGTTCATCTGAAAATCATACATGCTAATCCTGCAAGATTCTAATTTTATTTTTCATGGAAATTTTGAACAGGATTTGTTTTCAATTTTCAAAGCTACTCTTATTATATATAGTAATAAAGACCCCCCCCCCCCCCCCCAATACTGGTTGGTTTCTTCACGAATCACCTGGTTATGGACCGAGGTTATCTGTGGTCATTGTTATTACCTGGAATTTCTACCTGACCAAGGGATCTTGCTGTTGATATACACAGGGGGTGTATCAGGCGCTCTCTGTAGGGTTTTCTATGCCTTAAAGTTTGTAATAATTGGTGGTATCCCTAACAGTAGCTTACTAAAATCTCATCCCTTCCAACTAGTATGCGCATTATCAGTATGAATTATTCAATAAGTTTATGGATTAGGGAATAAACTTGAAAAATTATATTTCATGCATTTCTTTTCTGGTGTTTGTAACTTAATTATTCAATAATACATGTTCTAGAGAAGGGGGGGGGGGCGATGCTGTATTAAATTGCATTGTTGGGGGACATTTTTGGGACATTTAGAAAATAGCAATTGTGACCGCGTCACTGTTTTCAAGAACTTGGTAGTATTGGCTTTTTTCAAGATCTAAGGAAACACAGGTAGTATGGGCTGTAATTGTTATCAAAACACCTATCAAGGGGTACTGAGGACTGGTCTCTCGAATCTATTGTTAAAAAGTTGAATTGACAGGGGATCAGGACAACAGTAAAATTAGTGGGTGTTAACTCAGAAATTGGATCTTTTATACTAGGGAGGGCTTTAATTGGATATAGTCTGTTGCCAAATATTTTGAGGTACTCAATCACAAACAAGCTAACAACTGTAAAGAACATAAATGATTTCATTGTCTCACCTGCACATCCAGAATGGCTTGACTACTGTAGATTTAACCATGAGCCTACATGACCAATGGTACTGAAATATCATATCAGATTGTCTTCAAAGAAAGTAAATTTACAAAACAAATTTGTTTGCACACAACTACACACACTATTAATTAACAAATTGTGATTTTTATTGCTCTGGCATAGAAGTGGTCGAAATCATTAGATTTCAATTTCAAGCATTGTAATTCAATAAGCAGTTAACAGTGGACTTACTACCACACAAATTTAATTGTCGGCTTGTCTACTAATGACTCGGGGGTAAGAGGTGTCAATCTGCCTATGTTCTGGAGGAAATTATAAAGAAACATGTCAAAAACTATTATATATAGAACACCAATGTGCAAATTTGTCTTTTACATAATCTTAATGTATTTTCAAAGTATTCACCCACACTTTACTTCCATACTGCACCAAAATTGCTCCTATCTCAGTACCTTGTTTTCTTTGTTACAACAAATGATTTAAAAGAATGATTTTATGTCTCTATTTCTAACACATAAAAATGTAAATTCATTTGAAATATAATCGGACATTGAGATGAATATAAAAGTTTAAAATAACCCCAATGATCGCATAATCTCTGAAAATCCAATTTCACATTTGTTCATATACATTCAGTTACACATGGAAACAAAGCTTAAATTCTTGAACATCCAATATCATGTCACTATCAAAAGATACTAAGAACTGCAAAAAAAGGGAGGATTTAATTTTGAACACTACTTTTGGTCATATATGAGATGTTCAGCTGAATAATTCTAGCACAGTACTCATGAAGCTTGTAGTTGGGAGGTAAAATTTTCTAATTCATACTACAAGGGTTTTTGTAAAAAATTTAAGATTCGGTACGCAAGAGCATGGCTATGCGTATACGGATTTTTTAACAGGCGAGACCAACTACTAACAAAAAGTTGATGTGCAGGGTTTAACATTCTCTTAAAAGTCATCTTCGCAAAATTCATACGGTCGCTATATTGACTTGTTTGCGAATAACATAACACCACGAGGTCATCATTTGACTGATTTGTTTCATACCCTTTGTTAGACTGTCATTCTCTCTACTAGATTTGACTACGGGTAATCCCGTTTACTTATTTCCGACTACGGGCTCACGGCGGGGTGTGCACCGGTCAGCAGAGGGTGCTTACTCCCCCATGGTACCTGATGATCCTGCGTTCGCTTTTGATCAGAGTCCGTGTTGCACTACATTAGATTTGTATATGTTTTTTTGATTATGATTACGTTTAAGCACGATTGTTACTCTCGCCTATTTGTATACACAATGCAAAACTCTAAAAATTTTTTACCACCCTGGTAAACTTTCATAATTACAATGTAGACGATCATTAGTGCGAAATAATTTGTTGAATTTTGATTTGAATTTTTACCTATAAAATGGGCGAAGTTAACAAAGTATCAAACGTAATCATAGTCCACAAACACATGGTAGTAGAATTTATTATTGTACTTAGTTATTTACTTTGTTTCGTTTGTGTTTCCCGCAGTTTTAGTCCGGGAACTTTTCGTCCATTGTTTTGGTTGACTGTCTGTGTCCGTTTGTTTTTTGCGTAAGGATTTCATCTTACCGCAATGCTTTTACCTAATGTAAATTTAATACTGAACTATTTTTTGCTTCCTTTCATATTATATAAACGAATACTTTTGTCATTTTATCTCGAAATTGTATGGCATACCTCTTTGTTTAACTAATTATCCGCTAAAGCCGGAATTGTACTATTTTTATCGCGGAACAGACAACTCTTACTTTTGACTGTAATTATAGATTCGAATTGTGGGGTTCAACGATCCGGACACGTCCTTTTCAAGAGGTATTTTTTGAATTGTATTTATTACACTGCCCTAGTTACCTCATTTAATCTTAATGTAACTTGATAATTAACTACATTGTTTGTTAAATCTATCATAATATTTTAAATGCTAACAAATTAAAGCTTTTTCAGTATTTTATTTCATATTTGGGCTTCAAATTAATTCTTAACTTTAATATCAGAGTTATGATTATAAACCGTAAACTTCATAAACAATTGATGTGCAGCGGAAATCCTTAAAAAGTGTTTTGATATATTCTAAATATATTTTCACAATTGTATAAAAACACAAAGAGTATTTGAAACTCCATGTTTACATATTCAAATGTTTTTGCATCAATTGTATAAAACACAAAGAGTATTTGAAGCGTCAGGTTTACATATCATTAAATTTTTTCTCATTGTATAAAAAACAAAGAGTAAATGATAACTCAGTGGGTTTTTTTAGTGTTATGTGAACTTAGTGTTTTGATACGAAAGGCCGAAGTTTAAGCATTGTTGTCAAAACGTAATCAGTAATCCAAAAACATACTACAAAATCGAGTGTTAGGCACACACGGACCTCCGACAAAAGCGAAGGTAGGATCCAGGTGCCATGAGGAGTAAGCAGTTCTCTCGCTGACCGGTCACACCCGCGTGAACCCTAGTCCCGAAATAAAGTAACGGGATTACGCGCTAGTCAATCTAGTAGGAAATGCAGTCGTAACAAAGGTATCGAAACAATCAGTCAACATATGATACGTGATAATTGTAATCGCAACAAGTTCATATAAGCGGACCGAGACATTATGCGAATGATGACTTTAAAACAGTTGATACTCAAGTGTTTTCATTTTTCAAAATATTTTTCACAATTGTTTGAAACCAAGAAAGATATGTGCTAGAAATAGATCTACCCCATTACCTTTATGCACAGTCAAGCATCCATGCTTAATATATGTACTCTTAGAGATAGGCGGTACCACCACCCGTTACTCATGGATGTAGGGTTCTAATACTGAATCTGGGGAGTAAGACCCAAACACCCTACTAGTAGTCTGATAATCCAATTTGGGAACTAGTCTTGAGTAGTGCTCAATAATTCACATTTAACCAAGTTTGAGGGATAGGGGAGTTAGTACTGTCCAATAAACATCGGGGGGAAACCCAATCTCTGTCAAAGCACATCCACAGAATGCGACATTGAGAGACCACGAATAATCGTTCTACCTCAGCATGACCAGCACAGAGGTCACCACCTGTTTCACAAATCAGATGAGTGATAGACGCTTAGATAAACAGTAGACGAACAAGATTTCGACGAAATAGCTTAGATTGAAAGGCGAGGAGAGCAAGCAAGCTGGAGTCAGACAAAACAAGACCTGCAAAGCAGTCCCAGAAGTACTGACGATTCTATATCAACATCAGGAGATAGCAACTATCCGTTAGATCTTAGTCGACAGGATTAAGGAAAGCTTCCGGACAAAGGCACATACCACAGGATAATATATCCCACAAAGAATCTAGAAGTTACAAAGATGGCATATATCCACCCATGGCAAGATCTGCAACCAGGATAACAGTATCCGCAACTCCAAGATGGTAGAATATCCCATCGTGTCCAGACCGCTCAAGGAAAACAGCTTCCGCAAATCCATATACCGTCCGAACAAATCAAATCTCAGAACTGTAACTGAGTGATAAATGTATATCCACCAGATAAAATACATCGCATGGAATCATAGAAACCTGCACACTTTTGGACAGTACCGGAATAATAGCTGATCCAGCAGTTTTCACGAGAATATCATGAACTACAAATCAAGTCGCGCACTAAATGCAGAACGGTATCCAGGGAACTAATCATCATCGTGATTATCTACTGGTAAAACAACTATCCACAGAGAACATAGTATGAACAAATGATATCCCAACTCAATATCCCTCATGAGTCAAGAATGTTCAGATCAATCCCAGTAGAAACAGGACATAATTGGAACATGAACCAGCCAAAAACAGAAGGTTACCAAAAGACCTTATCCACAGGAAGGACTCCTTCCAAAATCAGGAGACTTCACAGTGGCACAGGACCTTTGATCCAATGCTATAAAGCCAACAATCTAGACATGCATCGTCACTAGCACAGGACACATACGAATCAAGATTACCGTACTTATAAATGGAAAAGAAACTGGACATCTTAATCGGTACAGTCGTTGGAGATCAATTGCTGAAGCGCAATGTTGGGGTCCTGGACAGAAAGGCAAATGAGATTATGTTAGTACTCAAAGATGAAGCACTACAGCTTTGCAAACGAGGTTAGCTCCCAGATGTAGACATCCTTTGTATTGCTAAATTGCAGAAATTAACAGACGTTTTGGTGACAGTAATTTATCCTGAAGACCTACAGACGAGAGCCTTCAATCAATCAGTGAACAATATATAGGAGAGTATACTAGATGTTGCGCGTCAAGAGTTGAAGTATGGTGCAGAAAGCCTACGCGGCTAGGCATATGAGTGCTATTACAACCCAGCTCCTAAGATATACTATCTACAGCCGGACATTCCACGACCCCAAGTAATTATGTTATGAACGTCCTACAAAGACCAACAACTATGGATGAAGGCCATTAATTTGGTGACTTGCATCAACTCGTAAGAAACGGCATGAAAGTAAATCTAACGTCCAAGGTCTATCCGAGTTAGGAATAAGGAGAGAGGAACCTGAATACAAAATTATGAATGCAGGAAAGTTGGGTCGTAGCTTTGTAAACCGAGAACGGGGTTGTTGCACCCAGGTTTGGACGGTGACATGAAAGATTCAATGACCAAGGAATAGTAAATCCTGGTTGGAGCCATGATGAGCAAAAAGCTGGGCCAGCGATTAAATACAGATTAAGCCCAGAGAATATCAAATCCAGACGAAAAATACAAACCGCCGGACACCACATTAAGCCACCAAAAGAGAAAAGAAATGGTGTTTGATCTTGTAATGGAGAAGGACATTTCAGTCCCGGATTGTCCAGCAAAACAGGACACAATTCAGCAAGACACATTCATCGCCCCTCTCAGACCCAGATCTTTAAATCTACGAAGGGGCTGGAGACTGGTCGGCAAGTGCCCAGCCTAGGATAGTTAATGAGAAACCTGATTACAAGAACAGAGACCAACATCCTAACACTTAACCAATAATGAAGAATTCCTATCTTCGTCGTTCGCCTCCTAGAAAAGACCTGCTCAGCAATCACTAACGAAAATTTCGATTCTTCCCTGATCGCCAAAATTGATCACGACACATCTCGACGAGAAGAATTCCGTATCTTCAGATTCTGGTCGCGGGATAAAGTTGATGGTGAAGTGAACTGAGCAAGTGCAGGCACGACAATGTATAGATAGAGTGGAGCTGTACCATAAAGGTGGATAGAATCAATGGACTACGAATGAATGCAGTCATTGGGACACGGGCAGAGGTTCGCGTGATTGAAAAACAGCGCCTGTTTAACCAGCACCAGCAGAACGAGACATAAATTCAGAGAAACCAAGTCAGAAGAACCTTGTCTGTAGCGCCGAGCAAGGGAGAAAGATGTACAAGTGGTTATACGCATTCTTTTGACGAGTCAAATTAGGGAAAAAAAGCGTTTAAATGGGAGATATCGCGCTGGCCCCTATAGGCGATGATTGTACTCCTCGGGTGTGATGTTGTAGATTGAATTGGACACTACCAGTCAAACTCGAGACAGGGTACAGAAGATGAGATTGGCTGCAGCATAAAGACAGACGAGACTAATACCCGTAATTGACACTGCAGACTACCAGACCACAGACAATACAGTCAGGGATGATACCGTGCATATCAAATACGATCGATCCAGACTGAAGAAGCTATGGTCATAAGTAGCCAGTGAATGGGTCAATACTACAGCGATAAGAAGCAAGCACGATCAGGAGAATGTAAGGTACACGTAGCCAAGTATGCTTTACAAGACTAGGCCGATACCCAAGTTCTAACATCTAATGGACTTATAATGAGAGAGCGCAACGACAAAGGACAAACGAGACAGAAAAGATAATCAGTTCCCATCGGAGACTTTTAACATCTTTTTTACCATCAAGACTCTGACACACACCCAACACGAAGAAGAGCCGGGTTAACCAAAGATCTGGCAACAGGAAAACCAAGAACTCGTAACAATTGTTTAATGTGAAAAGTGGATATGGCTTTCATACAATAGGGATGAACACCAAAGGAAAGAGTTTTTGTTCATCAAGAAACTTCGAGCATTATGAAGAGCAATCCCCAATGTACAGTACGACGCAGCGGCGATGAGAGCCACCGCTGCAATTCATATGTTGTAAGAAGGCGAGCCACACGGGACATGAAAAGCTTTGAATGTAACAACAGATACACCGGTCATCTTCACAGCGCGTAAATCGCTGGATGACGCAGACGTTTCGTGGCTTATTACCACGAAACGAGACAGGCAGACGACAGGCGCCACATCCGAGACAGAGACGGTGATGAAGAAAATAATGGAGATCGGGTATGATCAAACACGGAGACCACCTCCCCATCCTATCTACAGAGAAGGGACGAGGAGACTAGATGTGAGGAGAGGTTTCTAGCAGGGGCTTTCTACACTGCCAGCTGAGTGGACCTCCGCGCAGGCCTCCCGTTACCCAGAACGCCACTTATGATGACCAGGACCTCCGCCAGCCTCAGTACTCCGAAGGCCCACTACTGCACCGAGGACATTCAGAAGATATTACTGTCAGGATGAGTGCGTATGAGCCCACTCCACAGTACAGATATAACTCAGCGCTGCAGAATGACGAACAGAGGGCGTCGATCGGAGAGGTCCGTCACTAGGCAGAGATATATCGACAGGAGAACGGGCCCTCGCAAACAGATAAGAAGGGACACGAAAAGACAGAGCAGAACAGGCCTCCTCACATGGTTACAGTACAAGTCTCCTCGACCATACTCAGGGACTCACGAACGAAACATTTCAAACTCTGGACTTCACATGTCTACCCGTCCTGCGCCCTGACTTCGTCTCCTACATATCTAAGTTGATTCTACAAGCACTTTCCGGTTGACTTTTTATTTATTGTCCGAACTCAGCAATGCTTTTCGATATATCTCTCAATGCATGTGTGTATCATAGCTTTGATAGTCTCCGCACATGCAGCTAATTATTGTGTTATACATCCGACCAGATACACCATTGTTCATGACATATTTTATAATTGTGTAATTTTGCATTTCACATCAACACGTCGATGAACATGGCTGAATCATCTTACAGCCCACTCAGATGTTTTCACGGTCATACACTTGTGACCGCTACCTGTAATGTGAAATTTTTGCATACTTATGTCCACTCCTAACATTTGTCGTGTTTCCCGACTTTAGCTCAACTTGCTATTACAATTCTGACGGCCAATCGGTCCTTTTTCCTTGACGGCGGTGACAGAAATCGACTTAAATTTACTTTTGTCGTTTCCACGTGGCATGTTAGTCCGGACTCTGTTGACGCTCTTGTCCGGTTGCAACATTACGCATCCTTTTACTCTACTGTAATAATATAATACTGGAACTATGTTTTGCTTCCTTTCATATCATATTACTGATAACCATTACCTTTGTATTTTTATTTCGAAATTGTATGCAACTCTTTCTGTTAACTAATACCGCTAAACCCGGAAATTGTACTATGTTTTATCGCGGAAAACCACTCTTACTCTGACAATGGTAATGTATACTTAATTCGAATTTTCGGGGTTCAATGACTCCGGACACGTCGTTGGTTCAAGAGGTATTTTTTGATTGTATTTGTTACACCTGCCCTATTAACTCA
Organism: Ostrea lurida; assembly: GCA_903981925.1. Classification (NCBI taxonomy): domain Eukaryota; kingdom Metazoa; phylum Mollusca; class Bivalvia; order Ostreida; family Ostreidae; genus Ostrea; species Ostrea lurida. The sequence continues at coordinate 14,500 of CAJDSM010015598.1, forward strand.
TGTTAATCTTATGTAATTCGATAACAACTCATTGTTGTTAACTATCATAATATTTAAGCTAAACATTAAAGCTTTTTCATATTTTATCTCTTCATATTTGGCTTAATTAATATCTAACTTAATATCCCAATAGTTATTATAAACCGTAACTCACAAAACACATACAACATATCGAGCACGTAGGGCAACACGGACCGTTGCGACGAAAGCGGAAGCTCAGTGATCAGGTGCCATGTGGAGGAGTAAGCATCCTCCTGCGAACGCGGGTCATACCCCCGTGAGCCATGTAGTCGAACAAGTAAACGGGGTTACCCGTCGTCAATCTAGTAGAAAATGACAGTCTAACAAAGGATGAAACAAATCAGTCCACATATGATTTAGTGATAATTTGTAATCTGCACAACGAAGGGTCATTAACGCGACCGTGAAGTTCGAAATGATGACTTTAACGAGATTTGTTTATAACCCTGCAAACATCAACTTTGTGGGTTAGTAGTTGGTCTCAGCTTAAAAAAAAATCATGCATAGCATGGCATTGCCTGCCGTATTCGAATCACTGAGAGACATACACCCATAAGCAGGTGATAGTGGCACATACTACACAAAAAGGAAGTTTGACAATTGCAGAGTCAAAGTCATCAACTTTATCATATAATCGTAGTTGTTCAGCGCCCATTGAGAGTCAATATTGAGTAAATATCCAATATGAAGCACATGCTGTCAGATTCTGGTGGTGTCCTTTTTTCAATTTCGTAGATAATATCAAATGGACTTAATTTGTGAAATTATGATTGGTTAGATGTGATAGACATCGTCTATAATACTACTAAGTAAAGGTTGGAAGGACACGCGCCGGAAGTTTTTTTGGTTTGTATCTCCGGTAACAGTTTCTGAACAAACTTCATTTGACAGGGCCGATTTTCAAACCATTCGTGGGCCTACTCCTTTGATATCAAGCATCTTTAGGACAAAAGGATCATATAGTGTAAATTTTAGTACTATGTGAAGCCTAGCAAACGAAGCAAAATCTGCCAAATTGACAGATTTTCAAGAATTCTCTTGTGTAAACTGAATGTGTGTGAGAAAAATCAAGTGCATTGTGATGTAGCGTAGGAAGGTTTCGACCAAAATTTTTAATTACATGATCTCCAGGGTGGAGGTTCTGACTCTAGGGTGAGGCCAAACTCGATACATAGTGTTGATATGTTAAACATCTGAAAAGCATATTCATACCTGACCGGCACCCCTCTCAACAAAATTGGGGGGGGGGTATACTGGAATCAGGTCCGTCAATCCATCTGTAGATGCTGAATCTAGTAAAGAGTAACAACATGGAATGTAAAAAAGCACTGTACTTTGTATCTATGTAAACACACATCTGATATAGTTCCTATCAACATACTGTAAAGGGCTATAATTTTGCAGGGCTGAAATTTCGCTATTTTTATCATTTTGGTATTTGACGATGAGAGAAACTAAATTTATATTGATGTAAAGCAGGATGGACCAAACTTAATACAATCAGCTCTCGTTACAATGGCAACATTCGTTTCCGATCATTTTGCCGTTATAATGAATCTGCTGTTGTAACGAAATGCCTATTTTACTTTACCACTTCGAGTTATTCCCCTTTGTGTATTCATCTGCACAAAACACCATCCTTGTTTTCAATAAACAAATATTACCTGGGCGGCTATCTCGTGCAAAGGTGGCAAGGGACTTAATCCGTTACCTAATCTTGGTCAAGTGTGAAAATATTGCCCATAGATTATTGTCTTTAAACGGGTCGTTTAACAATCTCGGGTAACCTGCCGTTATCGGATTTTATATATGAAAAACATCTTTCATGCTATTGATATTGAACTAGAAAAAAGTGATGTTGCAACATCACAGAAGGTCCCGCAGGTTGAATTATAAAATATCTTCTATATAATTCACAAAATATTTAGGCAATAATCAAAATTAACTCTGATCTTTGACCCTTGACAATATTTGTGGAAGGTTTAGTGATCCTCTGATGATTAACCTTGCTTCTAATACCTTCGTAAGATTGTTTTAGGAGTAGTCAATAGTGACCTTGACCTTTGATCACTGGCCTTAAAAATCAATAGCTTTTATATTCTCTCAATGAGCAACATTTGTGGAAGGTTTGATGATTCCTTGACCTTTGCCCTTGACCTTGAAAATCAAGAAGGTTTATCCTCTCTTCATGGGCAACATTTTTGGAAGGTTTGATGATCCTCTGATGAATACCCTTGCTTCTATCTCTTTCGCACAGTTGCTTCTATCTTGTTCACATAATTCCATCATAGCAGTGATACTATTTCATCCCCACAACTAGTTGCGAGGGAATAAGAATTCTAACACTCTCCAAAACTTGCATATAAATTTCTGTAAAAATTTTTGAGTTACTCCACTTTACTTCGTCCATCGTCATGTGTAATCCATCGTCCTTCGTCCGTCGTGCGTTAACAATTGAGCATT
>CAJDSM010015599.1:0-21290 GCA_903981925.1 Ostrea lurida
TACTAGTAGCTAACTTTACCGATCTTTATTTGTATGGTATTGAATAACTCATTTTATCCTCTACTCCTGCCAATTATTTTTTTCTTCTTTGCTAACTTTGAGATAATAAACCATCCATATTGTTGTCTCCATCATATTAATCTATTCAATGTTACTTAATTACTAAATAAAAATATCCAGGTGACCTAAACTATCAATATACATTTCCTTAAGGTGGCAAAATTGTTCAGAATAATTAGATAATGAAATGAGCAGTTTATTTTATATGCTTCCAACATTTCATTGCAAATCACTGATATACATTCAATTCACGATTAAAGCGTAACTTCCCATGTGAGCTAAGTTGTTCATGTGTGTTGTTATTGACATTTATTAATTGAAAACATGAATTCAATTAAAAAATTCCTTTGAAAATGGTTTCAAATTAAATATTTTTCTATGATTAATTTCAGGTTTTTTTTAATGATCTTCCTTAGTGGCTGCTAGCTTCTACGAGCTTATTGGCTGCTGGTTAGTGGCTGCTAGCTTCAGCCTGGTACTTTAATGCCAAGGTTTGAACAGATAACACCGCACGTGAAACATCTATGAGAAAGCACGGACTTGATATTATGAAAATGGAGAGAGACTAGCTGACACATGTGCTCAGAACAATCTCGTAATTGGAAACACCATATTTCCCCACAAAGATATACATAAACATGGGCATCACCCGATGGTAGAACATTCAACCAAATAGATTATATTATCATAAACAGAAGGTGGAGAAGATCCTTGAAAGATGTAAGAGCATGTGGTGGTGCAGATATGAATTCAGACCACTATCTACTAAGGGGCCACATAAAACTGAAGCTCAGAGTGGATAAACAAACAAGTACGTAACAATGAAGAGATTTGCTACATACAAGCTGCCAACACCATCGATTGGAGAAACCTTTAAACTTGAGCTAAAGAATCGCTTTCAAGTACATGTACTTCAAGATAACAACAATAAAGACATACCAGAACAAGAGGCCCATGGGCCACAACTCGCTCACCTGAGCACAGCTGCTTCACTAAGAAGAGCAGTAGTTTGGGATTTAGATATACCACTGTGGTCTAAATCTAACCTATGTCGGGTGGAGGCAATATTATCTGAACCAACTTAAATCTACTCCATATCAGGAAGCTTTCAGGTAAACATCCACTCTTCTGGTTCAATGAAAAAGATTTTTAAAGAAATTCTCTATATATCTGCATGTAAAACTTTGATCCCCTATTGGGGCTTCATCATACCCCGAGGGTCATGATTTGAACAAACTTGAATCTCCTCTATATCAGGAAGCTTCCATATAAATTTCAGCTTTCCTGGCCCAGTGGTTCTTGAGAAGAAGATTTTTTTAAAGATGTTCCCTATATAATCATATGCAAAACTTTGATCCCCTATTGGGGCCCCATCGTACCCCTGGGAGTCATGATTTGAACAAACTTGAATCTCCTCTATATCAGGAAGATTCCATATAAAGTTCAGCTTTCCTGGCCCAGTGGTTCTTGAGAAGAAGTTTTTTAAAGATTTTTCCTATATAATCATATGCAAAACTTTGTCCCCTATTGGGGCCCCATCGTACCCCGGGGGTCATGATTTGAACAAACTTGAATCTCCTCTATATCAGGAAGCTTCCATAAAAATTTCAGCTTTCCTGGCTCAGTGGTTCTTGAGAAGAAGATTTTTAAAGATTTTCCCTATATAATCATATGTAAAACTTTGATCCCCTATTGTGCCCCATCGTACCCCCGAGGATCACGATTTGAACAAACTTGAATCTCCTCTATATCAGGAAGCTTCCATATGAATATCAGCTTTCCTGGCCCAGTGGTTCTTGAGAAGAAGATTTTTAAAGATTTTCCCTATATAATCATATGCAAAACTTTGATCCCCTATTGGGGCCCCATCGTACCCCTGGGAGTCATGATTTGAACAAACTTGAATCTCCTCTATATCAGGAAGATTCCATATAAAGTTCAGCTTTCCTGGCTCAGTGGTTCTTGAGAAGAAGATTTTTAAAGATTTTCCCTATATATCATATGCAAAATTTTGATCCCCTATTGGGGCCCCATCGTACCCCCGAGGGTCATGATTTGAACAAACTTGAATCTCCTCTATATCAGGAAGATTCCATATAAATTTCAGCTTTCCTGGCATAGTGGTTCTTGAGAAGAAAAATTTTTAAATGACACCACCCTCTTTTTGCATTTTCGTGATTATCTCCCCTTTGATGAGGGCCTGGTCCTTCATTTGAACAAAATTAAAGCCCCTTCACCCAAGGATGATGTGTACCAAGTTTGGTTGAATTTGGCCCAGCGGTTCTTGAGAAGAAGTTGAAAATGTAAAAAGTTTACGACGACGACGACGCCGACGACGCCGATGACAGACAACGGACAAATTTTGATCAGAATAGCTCACTTGAGGCCTTCGGCTCAGGTGAGCTAAAAATGGGATGACGTAAAGATTGCAATTACATCAGTAGCTGAAATGACAATAGGATACAGAAAGAATAAACAAGAAGAATGGCTGACACCAACAACATTTGATCTAAAAGAACAAAGGAGAAAATCAAAACAAGAAATATCAACATGTTCATCAAAAAGAATCAAAGAGGCCAAACAAATCCAATATCAAGCCCTAGATACTCAAGTCAAAAGAGGTGCTAGACGAGACAAGAGAAAAAGGTTTGAGAGGAAAGCTAAAGAAGCAGAAGAAGCAGCTAATAGAATTGTACAATTACCAAGTCCCTTCTGGTTGCACCTTCACACAGACAACAGGGGTAAAAAGCATAAAAAGGTGAGGTCTTGACAAAAGAAAAAGAAATCCTAGACCGATGGACAGAACACTTCAAATCAGTACTAAATAGAGGAGACCCAGTAAATCCACAAGACCTGGATACGGAAAACCACATCACACCTGAATTAGATTTCAACACTGATAAACCATCCAAAGAAGAAATAATAGCTGGAATCAAACATCTCAAAAACAACAAAGCAGCAGGGGTAGACAACATAAATGCAGAATTCCTCAAAGCATCACCTAAAGATATAACAAATGTCATACATTCTATTTTTGGCACCATCTAGGGAGAAGAAAGACTACCTGATGATTAGAGCAAGGGAATCATAGCGAAACTTCCTAAAAAAGGAGACAAAAGAGACTAACAATTGGCGCGGCATAACCTTTTCCCTACTGTAAGCAAGATCTTTACAAACATCATTTTGATGAGAACCCGAGACGAAATATACCACCACCTAAGAGAACAGGCTTGATTCAGATCTTGTAATGACCATTTTTATGCTCCTCAACATCATTGAACAATCTTTAGAATGGCAAACCACACTGTACGTGAACTTTGTAGACTTTGAGAAGGCATTTGACAGCGTCCATCGTAAAAAAGCTTATGGAGTTTACTTAGAATATATGGCCTTTCAACAAATATAATTGACTAAATCAGATTCCAGTGCAGTTTTATGCATGAGAACAAACTGGTTTGGAGTGACCTCAGGTTTAAGGCAAGGTTGTTTGCTGTCACCTCTACTCTTTCTAGTTGCAATAGACTGGGTTATGAGACAATCCGTGGGAAAGGAAGGTAAGATGGACAATGATGGAGAAATTAGAAGATCTCGACTATGCTGATGACCTGGCACTCCTCTCGCATGACCGCCAGCACATGCACACAAAAACTACCAGCCTACGTATGCAAGCAGAAAAAATAAGGTTGAGAATAAACACCAACAAGACAAAAGTAACGAGAATTAATGTTAGAAACTCCACACCAATCACCATCAACAACATTCGAGATGCGGGAAACTTTACATACCTTAGGAGCATCCTAACAACTACAGGTGGCACAGAGGAAGACATTAAATCAACAATAGGAAAAGCTAAGCAAGTGTTCTCCATGTCAAATCCAATCTGGAAGAACAACAACATCACAATCAAAACCAAGATGAAATCATTCAACAGCTAAAATCTATACTGTTGTACATGTATGGCTGTGAATGCTGGCTATTACGGAAAGACCTGGAAAGAAAAATCAGATCGTTTGTCAACGGATGTTTAAAAGACATATTCATAATTCGATGGCCCAGAGTTATATATCTCAAACAGTGAGCTACATCAAACACTGAACCAAAAAGACATTATGGAAAAGATAGCCAGACGAAAGTGGAGGTGGATCGGCCATGTTTTTGGGAAAGGCGCCAAATAACATCACCAGAGAAGCCATCTACTGGACACCTGATTGGAAAAGACGACATGGACGCCCTAAGACCAACTGGCGTAGGACAGCATAGAAAGAATTGAAACAGATTGCAATCACCTGGTAAGGCATCAAAGTACTGACCAGAGATAGTTGGAGGAGGTGTGTGTACACCTTATGCGCTCGTTGGCGCTAAGAGGATTAAATAAGTAAGTAATAATATAGACAATGATAATGTCTGTTTGTATGTTGATAGTAAATACGTTGTTAATGCATTACAAACAAGTTGTTGATGCAGGGGTTTCAGCAGTCACGTTTAAAGGCAAAATGCCCGTTATCTTTGCCTTTACATACAGCATAAACAAGCATGAAAGAATAGTGCAAGACGAATGCAAATACTGATTTGGCATATGAAATTATGGATGCCACGTAGCAAAATAAAATTCAAGATTACAAATGTTATAATGTAACTTGGAATTTAAAGATTTCATACAGTAAATCAAACATTAGAATTAAGAATGCAAAGAAGATGCATAAACAGAAAATTGAGACGCAGTGTAACGTGGAATGAAAATGTCATGTAGTAAAATAAGAGCTACAATAAAAGTTAGAATTAAGAATGCAAGGTTGCATAGAAAATTGAAATGCAATATTGTAACATGGAGTTAACGTTTTCATATAGCAAATCAAGAATGGAACTTAAAATGGCATAATGTGAAATTAAGAATACAAAAAGGATGCATAGAATTACGGCGATTCCCTTCCATACTCTCTGGTTTGGATTCTCAAACAGGACATTTCTCTCCCTGGCAATGTTGTACCGTGTTTTATATGATGCCCTCTCAATCTTTGCTTCTTTTTCAAGTACACCACAGTTGTACTTGGCACACAGGCGAGTTGCGGACGCGAGAAGGCGTTGCAGATTGCGCTGTTCAGCTAATAGAATATAGTCCACAACGACACCCACTCTTAAACTCCGATGATTGTTGGAATCGCATAAATTCACTAGACAATTCTCGCATCTGTTGAGCACAGCAGTCACTTGATATTCATCTGCTAAAGGAATGATCTGAGGAGCATTTTCTACTGAAAAAATGATTTTAAAAATCTTGTTATGGACCCTAAAACTATTGCTGGATTTTAAATCCAAAATATCTATATGGAGCACCATATTAACATATTTTTACTCAAATAATCTTGAAGATATCTTCCTTATTTGACTTGAAACTTGCCATAAATCAATTATTGCTCTCGTCAATTATATGAAGCACCAACTTGATAAAACAAAAAATACATATTCACTAATACGAGCAAGTACATCAGGAACGACTTATCAAATCACTACATAGATGAGAAAACAAACAAACAAAAAAAAAAGGGGGGGGGGGGCAGGGAGAAAATAGTAAGAGAAGTAGAAAGGAAATTATGGAAAGAAAAATAATATTAATTCTAAATGGGGAAAAGGGGAAGAGATAGAAAAACGATGTTTAATTTGAATGAAGCTTTATGTCTACTAGGGTTGTTGAGTTTGAGGGCAAATTCCGTGTTATATAGTGAGGCTTCCCCCATAGTGAGACTTCCCCAGGGGGAATTTGGCTATATAGTGAGGCTTCCCCCAGGGGAAAATTTGGCTATATAGTGAGGCTTCCCCCTAAACCATAGTGAGACTCCCCCTTACGTGCTTGGATTGCATTTTATTTCAGAATTCCATCGGACCCCCCCCCCCTTTTAAGGGATGGTTATACATGTAATTCCCCAACCTTTAGTAAGAAAACTTCCCGTACAAGAAATATACGTGGTTAGATGCAATTTTATCATACATCTTTGAGCTACTGAATTGATCTGAGCTTTTCAAGGAATATTGTATTTCGCAAATTCTACGGTCGCTATTATCAATAATGACCTTGTTTGCGATTACAATTTTTCACTAAGTCATATGATTTGTTTCATACCCTTTGTTAGACTGTCATTTTCATACTAGATTTGACGACGGGTAACCTCGTTTACTTTGTTTCGACTACAGGCTCACGGCGGGTGTGACCGGTCAGCAGAGGATGCTTACTCCTCCATGGCACCTGATCCTGCCTTCGCTTTTGTCGAAGGTCCGTGTTGCCCTACACTCGATTTTGTATGTGCTTTTTGGACTATGATTACGTTTGATACTTTGTTACTTCGCCATTTTATATTGATCATGAAGAGTGTAAGTTTATTTTGGCGGTTGTTGGGGCCGCTTCCGGATTACTACGCGCAGAGCAGGCCATGTCTATAGCTTACGCTATGGTACCCGGCTAAAAATTAATAAACTTTCTGAAGTAAAATGGAAAATTGTCATGTATAAATTGAAGAATATAAAAAAAAGGTTAGCTTGTAAAGAAAAGCCTATTTAAAACTGTGCATTTTCAAAAAGTGATACATATAAAAATATATACACGATCGTGTATCGCGAAGGTGTCTGCTGCGTATGACAGATCACTCCGCGGTTGATAGATCGCTATATACCTAGTAGTGTGTAACATGTCAATTGATATAGTACTTAGCAGATTGATAAAAAATGCATCCCAATGATAAAAACTTTTAAAAAAGGTGTCCCATTCTGGCGCGACGTCTGTGTATACCAAGGTATAGGAAGAAGAGAGGGGGTCAATTGGCTTCCGTATCAAACAATGTTCTATGGATTGAAGTGGGTTCCTCAACAAGGCCGCGAAATTAATATTTAAAATGAAGCAAAATACACACAGTCAATTAACATGGAACGCATATAGGTTTATATTTTAAGTACACTCACCCGTGACACTGTGCGTTGTGTTTGGGTAGAAGGCCTGAAGAAACACCATAAAATCTTTATATTTCTTCCCCTCCAGTACGAAGTGGTCGGTGTCATCGGACTCCAGCATTGCACGAAACACGGGGGAGTGAGATTTCAGCACAGCTTTGTTCAAGTGGATACTTCTGTCTTCTATTCGCAGTTCTATGTCAGTCGGTGGAAAGTCGGGGTCAATTTGAAGCTCCTTAGGTTCTATATCGCTATCTGTCGACATAGTCGGTAGGAAGGGGAAGTTCAAGCCAAAGTCTGGAGGGGCAATATTATATTTCTAATATCAGTTTCGATATTGGTAGCGAGAATTAGCACTTCTCGATAAGTCCTTAGCGACGTTGCTTGGATTGTGTGTAGGCCTATATTATACAAATATAGCCCTTTCATGAGCGACTTCTCACACACACACACACGAGAGAGAGAGAGAGAGAGAGAGAGAGAGAGAGAGAGAGAGAGAGAGAGAGAGAGAGAGAATAAATTCCCTCGAAATTAAATTTGTTTGCATGAAAAAAGTCCACTCCCACGAAATAAGATATATGTACACAAACACCCTTTATCAATAAACAATTATTTTAAAAAACTTATTTCAACTAATATTAATTGTTTTATATTGCAATAATTATTATTCAACTCACAACAAAGCAGTACATCGCAAGTTTAGTAGCTTTATTACCTCCGCCAAGGAGGCATTATTTGTTAATTTGTCGGCAACTCTATGCAAAATGTGTTGGCAACTCTATGCAAAAGTGTTTGGCATCTATCAAAAACTGTTGGCAAGCTAAGCAAACACTGTTTGGCAAACATCATATGACAAATGTGTGGCAACATCGTATGCAAAAACTGTTGGCAACTTCAAGCAAAACTGTTGGCACATCATAATGCAAGAAACTGTTAGGACAACTTACAAGCAAAACTTAATGATCAGATCGCTTTGAAAATTGGAATCTTAGTCTAAGGAAGACGTCAATGCATTCCCCTGATATTAAAGTGTAGTGGCGATCCCAGGATCATGAAACATCTTAAGCTTAAATGTCAAAATGTGAACTCAGTCATTCCGAAATAAAATTGCTATATTTATTATTGTCTAATCAAATTTCTAGTGTGTGCAAAGAGTTTGAAGCAAAATATCATAAACATTTTACAAGTGATTGAAATTTTGACTTAAGTTTGAGTTTGTTTCATGATCCCGGGGCCAGATGTAACAATGGAGGATTGTTCTTGCTTCATACATGTAGTTGGTAGTATACCAAGGAAGGGGCGGGGTCCAACGAAAAAATAACAAAATCACTCCTTGAACACTGAATATCTTGCATAAACCTATATGCCATCACTTTATAGTTAAAATTCGCTAATGCTCAGAGACAAGACACTTAACATACCAGAAACTACTTTTTATTTTGTGTGTGTGTGTTTTTCGCAATTTTTAAAATTCCAATAAAAAAGTGTATCTGAGGAGATTACTGACGGTAAAAGCTAGATTTTTTTTTTAAAAAGCTAGATTTATCAGACCTTGTCTTTTGTAAGGATGATAATCACAATACGTTAATGTGCCCTCTCGTAGAAATACAAACCCAGCTACGACTTTTATTCACAATAATAACCCTTGGAACATTTCCGTATTTCAAGATGTGATACCTGGGATATATGGTAAGCCTTCCATTTACAAATACATGTCCAATCAAGACTATTTGATGGAAATGGATCATGTCTACAAACTCGTTTATTGGAAGTTTCACAAATCAATTGGTCAAATTCTCTACTGTAGTTTTACCTGAAACAGCCAGCCGGGTCACATGATGACTACTAATGTACAAACTTTTTACATAATAAATGGCTACTAGTAGTGGATTTCTCTCTAGTAGGCAGTCATTAGTAGTCAACTTTACCCATCTACAGTTAATCAAAACTGGATTAACTAGCATTCTTATAAAGTCTATAGAATATGCATGTATATTCAAGTTTCAGGTCCAGAGAACATTTTTTCATTGAACATTTTGTATTCAACACAACGAATCTTTCGTTTTTCATCCACACAAATATAATTTTCCAGTCTGAAACCTTTCCTTTCCATTTGTTATTGCTCAGTGCTGTCACAACAGATTTTATATCATTTGTGGCTTCATTGCTGATCCCAATGCTCCTAAAAAATCACTTTCAATCAGTTTAATTAAACTTTACTCAATATAGATTCAAATGCTATCCCTCATACTACCATCTCCATCCCACAAAATCACACTAAAACATTTTTCAATGCTCTTTATATATTTTTATTGATATATGTGATTTTATATTGTATTGCATGACATGTTTGCATTTTATATACATAGATTATGCCCAAATGTCTCTTCCCGGCGTTCAGGAGTTACCTACCCCTGGCACAGTAAAGAGCTAGTCTAGAACTTCTTTTGCTCTAAGTAATGATATTGGCTGAACCCACAACCAGATTGACAGTGGGGTTTTGTCACATCCACTGTCAGTTTTGACAAGAAACAGAACATGATACTACGGAGGTTGACAACTTTTAAAATGAAATTATGATGGGGTTAGAATTCATTTTCTGTAACCGATAAGGAGACCTTGTCAAAACCAACAATAAATATTCTATATACAAATCAATGACTAGGGTCATTAAAAATTATAATAAAAGTTTAAGAAAAAACAAGACATAAATAAAATTGATACCTGTGATTACTGACTACACAATTGGCCACCCATTTTCTAACACGAATGCGTTTCATATCATTGTAAAATATCCGAATAAAAATGAAACAAATATACATTTCTTGCATATATGTAAATTTCAGTAAGCTTGTAACACTACATGGTTAATTAATAAATGCATTAGATATGTTCGATTACAATTTTCATCTTCTAATACTGTTTTATATTACAAAAATAGAAGTGAACTCTGTGTTTATGATTCAGAAATTTTCTAGCACAATACAATTAATTATGCACAAGACATAACTGAAAAAAAAAAAAAATCAAAAACACTTCTCAAACGAATTAATAAATTACCACTTTCTAGTATGAAAGCTAACCAATACATGTATTTTACAATCACCTTTCAAAAAATCCCCATTTTTGTATTATCTTTGTCAATTATCACAAAACCTTTGATGTATATAATGCAATAACTTAAATGAGATTTAATAAAGCATAATTAACAATCAATGTTTATCAATAAATATATCTCAATAACAAGTAACAAGCACCTTGACGCGCATCCCTGCAGTCATGAAAGGTAACTCGAAAGCCGAGAACATGCCCAAATAAATGATAAAGCAAGAGTTGCCTCCCTTATCACACATACTCTTGCATACATGAGAAAAAATAGTAATGTCATATTTACAGTGCTAATGATGAGTACCTGGTCCTTCTACAAAAACCTCTTTGAAACATAAAAAGAGCAAAGTGAAAGTAAAAAAAGAATTTTAAAAAAGGGGGGTGAGAAAAAAAAGAGACAGATTAATCTCTTTAAAAAAAAAAATGTGAAATGAAAAAAAAAATCGAGAACAACCTAATGGATAATAAAGTTCCCAAAGTATTTGTCTTGATACAGAAATGGCAGCACTTAAAAGGCTCGATTTCACATGTTACGTAATGCTTCGACAGCTTCACGCTGTTTCTGTGTCCACTGATTTTTCTACAAACAGATTCCCATGGCCGATGGGACTGGCTATTTCTGGGTGGATGTCCGCGTGTTTTCTGGAGGAGCAGTTGGAATTTTGGAATCGTTGATCTACCGTGACCACCTCCAGACGTCCCACTACCACGGGTTCTGTTGGATTTGTGTCCCTTTGATTCGTTTCTCTGCTGTCTTTCTCAGGATCCAAGAATTCTTGCTGGCTTCGTGGAGTGAGTGGTCCGTATGGTTGATACCACGTCAAGTCTTCCTCCTCGCGCAGAGACAACAGAACTCGAGATCTTACTGAAAATGAAATAATTAAATACCTATTTAGCATCCAGTGTTTGAAATACAACAGATCACAACTAATACACTGTAAATATATTATACTTTACAGTGGATTTATTTTAGCGATTTTGGTGGAAGGCTTCTTCCTCTAAATCAAGTACACCGCCGACAGGGGCATGCATTATGACAGAAAATTGGGGAGTAAACAATCCGCATCAAAGGTTAGAAAATGAAATTTTCACTAAATATCATACACGTTAAAAACAATATGTTTACAGTAAGTTCAATCACTTTTTGAATCAATGAAGTTTGAAAGTAATTTCTTGAAATAAAATTCACTGCTCTGTACACCCAACAAAAAATCAACACAAAAGGCATGCATAGGGAATGTGCTTCTTACACTTCACTGTTGCTGGGTGAGAAGAAAGGGGAAATAACCACATGCTGACCACCTTCAACCTCCGTCTCTTCACCATTGAACAGCCCAGAACATAAATAGGAATAAATCACACATACTTACTGGACGGGGTGGAGTAGGAGTCCACTTTAGCGTCCTGTACTGACGGCCCCATCTTGATCCCGGGTTGTAGGAGGCGGGGATTAGCAAAGACGGACATTCTGTCCATAGAAGCGGAGCCTGATGAATAGCCGATGTTAAACGAAGAGGGAGACCAACTTCCAAGAAACACAGCAAAGCATAACACCAACACCTGCAAGAACAACATTCATGGTACAGATCTATGTCTAACACTAGCACTAGTGTAATGGCTCTTTATATTGCAACTTTATACCTGGGACACACACACACCACTCCCTCCCTATTCACCCCCACCCTTGTTGAGAAACTTTGCTCATAAGGGCTTGATGCTTCTCCACAAGTCCCTCACCATTGGAACATTTTGTGGTGTGGTACACCCCCCCCCCCTTTTACGGAGATATTGCCCATTTAAACAATGGGCACTTTAGACTGTTCCTGTCTGTATCATAGTAAACTAGAGTCCTCAATCTTCATCCATTAAGACTTGAAGGATTTGGTAGCCTTCAGCACCCCCCCCCCCCCTTTCTTGCTCCTCCTAAGTCAATTGTTTCAATTTGTATTATAGCTCCCCCCACAACCACCCCCCACTGATATACTTGGCCCACCTGGTACTAAAGGTTCTGTACACCCCTCTGAAATGCACCCTCCTTAAATTCCACCTACCATCAGCACTGTTCCGGTTTGTTTCGTAGTCCCTCCGTGTCTCGAGACTTTGCCCACCAAGGCCTGAAGCTTCTGTAGCTGGCCCAGCAATGACCTGTTGTTGTTCTCCAAAGAATCTACCTTCTTCTTCAGATCATTGTTCTCTTGAGAGAAAGCTTCCACACTGCAATAGAAAATTACATTTTACAATTATCTGGCCCAGTCATCTGGTACATCACTGAAGGTAAACTTCTAGAGTTTCATTTCTAATAATGTAATAACAATAACAATTTCATTTACGATGTATCATATTCTACTAAAAAGGATCTGAATAAATTCACTCTTGTCAATATAAGTTTGACAATAATCATTTTGCTACAGGTGATACTCTTGATTAAAACCAACCGTTTTTCTAGAGCTTCCAAGTATTCTTTCTTCTTTCGTCTACTTTCTTGCGCAGAGATCTGTAAATAAAAAACCCAATTTTTAGTTTAATTTCAAATGCAAAGAAAACTTTATCCTGTTACATAACACTGGCCTTTAAATTTATCAGAACGTAATCTGTTATATACAGATTTACTTCCCCTTGGGACTACATGCAATCTTTATAGACTAGGAGCGAAGGCCAGAAATCTAATCACGACGAAAATTAAACACTTCCTACAGCTGACTGCCAACATAACAAACTGCAACTTCAGGTTTTTCTTAAGATTTATATTTCCTTGAAGTGTGTATTTCATAAATTTTGATTTATATAATAGATTTCATTTTGAATACTAGTACATGTATAGTTTCCTCCCAGGGTTTCCTTCTCGTTTCTTGTCTTTAGAGGGAGGGGGGTAATTACTCATATAAAACAGTTGTTTATATATAGACTTGTTGATTCACATCCTTTTCAAGCTTCATCCAATAAATCTGATTCACAACTTTCTCGCATGTCTTTTTCAGGTTCCCCCCTACAGAAACGAAATAAATTTTATCAGAAAAACGATGACCTTCGTGTTTGTACCTTGTTTTTAATTTTCCTACGTATCTTCTTCAGGTTTTTCTCCTCCTGTTTGGTGAGAGGGAGTTTATTTGGTATGGGATAACCTTCAGAAATGAGAGTCCGCTTCTCCTCTTCAGATAAAATAAGGATGCCTGATTGAGGAATCTGGAACAAGAAAATCAATTTCACTTATTAAATGAACTTATGGACCATAAATTACTATTTGCTTCTTACAGTACACATAAAACTTTATTTTTCTTTATAAAAAAAATTATAGTATATAGGAATGTTCAAGTCAGCGTTTCTTTATTTCTTCAACTGGATTTGCCTCATTGTCTTGACATCAAATTGGAGAGTTCCAGTCAAGGGAGGTAACTTATCAAGGGAGATAACTTACCGGACTGGTGAACAATGGCTGTGAGAATGATTTGCTGCTTGATGTGGGAGAGTGTGAATGACGTGAAAGTGGCAGTTGTCGTATTGGACTAGAGGGCGCTGATCGCTGTGGACTTTGTCCCCCCTCGCTATCACTGGAGGCACTACTGGGGGGCGTAGGGGGCATGATCAGACTGTCTACATTTACTGTAACAAAACAAAAATATACATCAGAACAGGTGCCCTGCAAGGATGACAGGTGCAGAAGGAATATACAAGTGATAAAAATTATCGCTGTTAAAAACAAAGATAAATAATTTTATCAATAAATTTATATCTCTCTATCATACAGTATTCATTGATAATCGTTTTGTTTACTTGGGTGATGTTTATCAATCATTGACTTTTACAAATAACAAGTTTATATATCTGATATGAAGTGATTCAGTGAAGAAATCTCCTCCACAATCTGTAATTGGACCTTACAGTTTAATGACATATCAAAAATAGCATCCACGCAATATTCACAGAAATACCGTACAATTATAGGTACAAAGTTCTCTTCAAAGATTGTGTACAAATATGGGTACAAAGTTCTATTCAAAGATGAATCTATATTCGTATTTCTGTGCATTTTTAATATTCAGTCTCTGAGTTGACACTTTTAGCACAATTTGTCAACTAAGTGACCCTGTTCCCCAAGTATATGGTGTAAGCTCAGGATTTTTCGGCATGGAATTCATCACTGCAGGGCAATGCGAATAATTTCCGATTCTATAGCTTGTGAAACAAATGTTGTCATACAATCATTGTAGTTTTGTAAATTCATGTACCTACTTCACATTTTTTCAAGTGTTAAACAAGAATGACATCTTAATGCCATGCACAACCGAGGCATGTCTCTCCACACTGAATGACCAAGTGTCCAAGGCTCCTAGCAAACCTATCAGGCTAATTTGTACTTTACAAGTGATTATCCGATGTATTAATTAGTGCAGAAGAAGGTATTCAACTCTTCAGAAAAACCTAAGCAGATGTAAATTAGACCTGTGATTAACATAATCTGAAGAAATGCAAGCAAATGAATTGCATACATAATGTGTCAGCTGGAACAATATATGTATTATACTGACACCGTGTGAAAGTGACGGTGATGGACTGTCCCATGTCAAATTCAGTGCCAACTTCTCATTGTTTTGGGGATGTTACAAGTCAGGCAAAACCAAATCTATATTTTCACAAATCTTTTATGGAAAAGTTTTCAAAAGAAAGAGTTTACACAGATAGACACATTAAAATTGTAGGGAGGTGATCTAGATACACACAGATCATTTGGTTCGATCACTTTCATAGTTACTCTGGTGTGTTAGTTTAAGTAAATGGAAGAACGAGTCCAAATGATCAGTAGAAAGGTCAGACACTGGTTGTCTCTCATTAAATATCAATATACGCCTTCTCACATGAATGACTCTGTGAAGCACAAACTTTAACCATCAACAATTTGCTAAAAGCTAACCCTAAATTGATATGTAATGTGTACCGCAAATAAAAACCTCCCTTCTACAGCCTTGGAGGAAATCACCCATGTATTTGACTGTAAATGTATAACCACCTTTCTCAGCTACTCGAGAATCATTGTTGTTTTTGCTTGCTAAGTAATATTTGCAAGCAATGAACATCTACATCCTACGAATGAAATAGTGATTGATTTGTGTTGACAAATTTTCACATGCGAGGGTGCTTGAGTCTGGATACTGTTAAGGGTGAAATATCCGCGTGGGTTTTATTTTTGCTATATTTGCAATCCCATAAATGATTGCAAAAATAAAATCGTCACAAAGTGTTGTTTAAAGTATTTGGGTGTATGATTCTTGCTCAATCTATTTACTATCTGCAAAATTTAAACAATTGTAAAATACAGAAAGACAAAACTCACGAAATTTTAGCCCCAAGAAATTAAATCCCTTTAAAGTATTTCCTCCATGCAAATTAAACGAGTTTTGTACAAAAGATTTGTATCCAACCTGTTTGCTCCATTGCGTCTGAGAAATGGTCCACAGGTTCGGTTTTGATGGTGACGATGGGTGATGACACTGAATGTTGTGGGTGAAGCTGTGAGGGCGTGGCAGCCAGAATAATGGTTGGCTGTTTGGTCATGGTCAGCGTCCGGGTTGTCATGGTGGTGACTGTGGTAAGCATGGGGTCCACCGGTTCCATTTCCGGTATCTCGGTTTTGACTCCTGGTTCTTGTGTTAAAAGTGGAGTTGTTTTGTTGGTCAGGTCTAAAGCTTGATTGCTGCTTCCAAAAAATTCACAGTCCAAATCTAGTTCAATAATAAAATTTATAAGTATCAGCTGTATCGTTATTAACTTATTACATTAAACAAAGCCATTTCAAATCTTCAACATAGTTATAAGCTAATTTTGTTACTAAATGAAGAAAATCACAAATCTTGCATGTCCATATCATAAGGTATTTAGTATCATGCACTTAATTCCAGTGAGTAGATGGCATTTACTACATATATATGTATGCATGTTGTAAACTTTGCTGAGCACTGCAGATAAATTATCTGTTTCTTCCAGGATATAAACATTGAATACTCTATGTGTATAATGGAAAACCCCAATATTTACAAACTTTCCTCACTGATTGAGTACCGGACCACTGTGAACTCAATGAACCCACCAATTCCACCTGACCCCCTCCACAACAACACAGGTATACAAATCTAGTGAAGGTCAAATTATCACCTGGGGTAGATCCTGGTCTATTTGGGGCTCCAGGATTTTGGAGATCTTTTATACACCCTTATCTGGATATACTGGCAGTTCCATACAAAGTGACAAAAATACCAAATTTATCTTGTGGTGTGTAGCTGTTTTTTGGGGTCCAAGGAGTGCAATATTCTTTGTAATATTAAGGACAGTTCTATGTTGATGTATATATATTTATTCTACCTTATCTTTGGACTGAAAATGGTAGCAGGACACCTATATATATCCTTCCTAGTCATGGGGTACGTGTTAAGTTGTATAGGTCTCACGTTAGATCTAATTAATATAAATAATGTGTCCGTAAAACATCAATTATTCCCTGTTGATTGATTCACCACCTATGTCCGACATCAGAAAAGTCTGCAGATCTCGATCAATCAATATATTTCCAAACAATACAGCTCTATACCTGTATACTTATTCCATTTTTCTAAACTCCTTTTTTTTTTTCCGGCTGAATATTAAATATCCTGATACGATACTCCTTTAAGTCATTGCCAACAAACAATAAAGGCTGATGACCTTCTACAACCCCAAGAATGATCTCATTAAAAAAAAGATATCCTGATAAAATTATTCCACATATCAAGTAGCTATGTAATTCATATCATCTCTTGCAGAATTTTTTCTTTCTTTCAATGTCTAGTTTGTAGAGTTCACGACCTCGGTATATATATTTTTGTGTGTTTATGTTGTTTCTACACGATGAATAATTTATTCTGTAATTCATAGCTTTACGAGACCTATACACCCAGTCGGTCTCTCTCACTAAATATTTTACACTATTAGAGGTAGATCCAATCATACGTACCACAAACTTTCTTTTCAAAGAAAGAAAAGAAAAGTATTCATGGTAAAAACATGGGTGGAGTTCTTTTCACGGTTTAAATGATGCGATGTAGAACAAGCCATGTGATATAATTGTCGGAGTTTGACACCTTTTCTGTTTGTCACGATGACTCTCATACCTTCCAGTTTTCCTATTCCGAGTGGAGATGATGGGACGCTGTTGTCGTTGATGGAGTAGCTGTGTTCCGATTGAATCCGTGGGGGCTGTACAGCGTCTGTTATCATTTTGTCGTTGAGAACCGGATCCTCAAATAAACTATCCAGCCAGTCGTTGTCCATGCAAGTACCTATTATACCACTGGTGATCAAGCCTAATGACTACATTACATATAACTGTGTTGTTTGTTCAGTGGATGTTAAAATTTGGTGATAATATTATACAAATTATTTTAGCGGAATTTATTTTGGTGATATGGAGTTCAAAACATAAAAATTGATGAGCAGTGTGTGTTAATTATATTAAACTTGGGGGGAAAAAGTTCTCAAATATTTACCTCCCAATTAAATTGGCGAAGATTTTAATCAGATAAGATGTTTGTATCTACGCTTTTCAGATTTATCTCCCTTGCAAAAATATGTTTTACAATTGCAGGACAGGTGCGAGTGCAAATTAAGTTATTGGCTTCATAATACCAACGGCTAAAATAAGCCAAAATATCTTCCCATAAAAAAAATCGGCTAAACTGTGTATTCCTTAATTCCTAAAAGTCTTCAGTCCTCGAAAATACACATCCCATGATCTTTATCCTGTGTTCAGCGCTTGTCAGTTCCAAGGGCTGGTCAATGACAAAATAAATGGGAAAGGGATTTGCCACAGGCAACAGACAGGGATTTGAACCTGAGTCTTCTGAATTTCAAGTCAGCTGCTCTACCAACTGAGCTATCTGGCGTACTAGTGATCAAACCCCGCTGACCATCCAGGGTGTTGCGTGAGTAGTGAAAACCTGTTGGTTCAAGTTTGATGGTTTGTGTGTATAAACCTGTTATCATGAAGGAGGTGGGAGATAGTCATGTGTCGGGCAGACCCTGAGGGACACGATAACACCCTGATTAAACAGTCGCTTGGCTGACAGTGTCAATTCATAACATACATGTAACCCCCCCCCCCCCCATTTCCCTACCGTAATACACCTTATTCCCAAGTAGACTTGAAGGAAATTCTTGTTTTTAATTGCTAGCTGTGTGATATTTGTGGGAACCTGATTTTTTGTAAAGAAAACCAAAAACAAAACATTTCCAGTAAAACACAAATCAAAAATTATGGTGCTCTTGTGTATTAATGTGTTTTTTGTTTGATTAGAGAAAAAAGTTAAAGGGAAAAGTCACAGAATAAATTACACACATCAGATTGTTAGTGAGAAATTGAACACAAGGTTTTTGAAGTGTTTTGCTGATTCATGCAGCCAGCACATGGCCTTGTCTGGGTTGAATTCGCAGAAGGCCACTGACATTGAGATACAGATCTGTAAAAACAGAAGCAATTACGAAATCCTGAACTTGAAGCTTAGTGTTTACTAAAATTTCAGTACATTATTCAAAATTAGAAATCCCGAACTGAAGCTTGGTGTTTACTTAAATATTTTCAAACTAGGAATTAGAAATGCTAAAATTCAACATTTACCAAAAAGTAAAGATATGTCAAGGTACTTGAAACATGATTGACGACTTGTACAAAAGATTTGTCCAGGTGTTATACTGGTTAAAATATTTACAAGCTGTGCATTCTATTTGAATATGGTCACCTTTACTCCCCATACACAATATGAGTTATATTCAAGATGCTATTTGATCCTTTGTTAAAAAGGTTGCATGGCAATAATCAATTGAAGCATCACTTCTGCTGATGTGCAAGTGATGAAAAAAGATGGCTGCCATCCAGTATGAAGTTTAAAAAGTTTTAGACATTTCATGATGCAATATTTGTGTTTTCCCTGAGTGATCCAGCCTGGTTTTTGGAATCATGGTGGGAACTGCGATTTACTCCGGGACTTTCTGTCCCCGATGGATCTTTTATCTTCAGAAAATCCAGAATTCTCTTGGTAATTAAGTCACTTTCAGAAATGTTGAACAGTATGCCGCAAAGCTATTTAAGTACATATGTCTGCTTGTTATCGGATTGTCATGTTTTTTTCATAGATCTGTGGACATACTCTTAAGTGGCAAAACTTTTCGTATGAATTTGTAGTCATGTAGTTTAATGTTCAAAGTTTTAGGGTTGTGTGTTTGTTTTTGTTTTGATGATTAATTATATGATTGAAAGCTAGGTGGTTTTTTTCCTTTTCTCTTAAATGTTTCATTCTTATTATTATAGATTTGCTTTGAAAAACAACATGATTGTTACTCTATAGTAACTTTCCAACTTGTGCTATAATGTCATATTGCCTCTGTGAACTAGTGGACACTCGGACTAATGTTACATTCATCAGTGTTGTCAGTGCACAAATCAATGAAAATGGCAAAACAATGCACATGTATTACAATAATTGTAGATTTTGCTTTGTTACTTAAAAAGGAAAGACAACAAGCAAATTCCTCTTCTCTCTCTCTCTCTCTCTTCTCTCTCTCTCTCTCTCTCTCTCTCTCTCTCTCTCTCTCTCTCTCATGTCTATTTATCTACTTGCACAATACACATGACACAAAATAAAGTAAATGAATATATAACACAGAAGTCATGAATGTATAAAGTAAACATAATATTATAATATATTGGTTTCATTTTTCTCTACAAAGTTACTAAAGATAAAACGGTCAGAACCTTTTCCAAGAAATATTGATATCATCAGAACACTTCATGATAAGGTTTGGAATGATTTAAGCCCAATTTCTTTGGTCCTCTTTTGTCTATTTACTGTAAAAAGAACAAATATAAATGAGGGGACACAGAACAGGACCATTATCCTTCCTCTCGGCTAACCCATCAATTTTTTATTGGTTATTGATATTTTTGCTCAATTTTGTGATAGAAATGACAACACTATAGGACTACGGCCTCAAGGTTGATATGGTCTGGAATCAATATAGGTATAAAGCATTACAGAGACGGCCAGCACAACAGCTGATCAAGTTGTATTTTAAATACTTCAGTGGGGCTTATATTGTGGTTATTACTTGAATACAATGGTCAAAGGGATTTTGACAAAGGGGTGAAAAGATTGCAAAATCAATTATGACTGAAAGACTTTCTGAACATTTGTCCACAGTTCAAATTCGAGTTGAGGGTTATTAGTGCTGGTAGGTTAAATTTTCAGTGGTGATCTTTTTGAGTTGTATAACTTACTGAATTGACACAAATAAATGAAGAAGCCTACAATATGTACAAAGTATGCAATCTAAGCCCCTGACAATAGCCAAATTGCATTCCTGTACATGTTCTATTGTCATCAGCACACGCACATTAATTAAGGATCAAAGACTTTAAATATGTACACTAAGAACTATGAATATTTCGGTGTAGTTTTAGATATCCCATGGACAAACTGTCAATATTTTCAGATCCATATGGACATTAGATCTATGTAAAAGTATATTGTTACAACAAATAAAACATGTTCATATTTTTGATTTGATATTTAGTTCTGCAGAAGGAAAGAATGGAGTGGGGGGACAAATGAGTAGGTGGTAGTTATAAAGAGTCCAATCATGATTCAGTGGCAATATTACATGACATACGTTATTGTTTTGTAGAGCTCGGATGGCTATATTACATGGCATCATTATTGTATTGTAGAGCTCGGATGGCATATTACATGGCATCGTTATTTATTGTAGAGCTCGGATGGCTATAACATGGCATCATTATTTATTGTAGAGCTCGGATTGCTATATTACATGCATCGTTATTGTTTTGTAGAGCTCGGATGCCAGTGGCAATATTACATGGCATCGTTATTTTATTGTAGAGCTCGGATGGCAATATTACATGCATCGTTATTGTTTGTAGAGCTCGGATGGCTATATTACATGGCATCGTTATTTATTGTAAGAGCTCGGATGGCAAATTACATGGCATCGTTATTGTAGAGCTCGGATGGCAATATTACATGGCATCGTTATTTTATTGTAGAGCTCGGATGCAATATTACATGGCATCGTTATTTTATTGTAGAGCTCGGATGGCAATATTACATAGCATCGTTATTTTATTGTAGAGCTCGATGGCTACA
>CAJDSM010015599.1:40408-54689 GCA_903981925.1 Ostrea lurida
AAAAAAATGAAATTACAGTAAATTAAATGTGTACCATAACTCAGAAAATCGCAATTCATTTTAATTACAGTAAATAATACATGTATTTTAACTCAGAAAATCACCATGCATTTTATATGATTATCTCTGGTTATCAATATTAAATTCACAATTTGAAAATTACCAAGCAAGTTTCATAACCTGTGTCATTTACAACCTTAGAATATGTGTCACTAGCCCATTTTTATAAAAATATATGATATAATTTGAAAAAAAACCTGATTCCACCAATAATTTCATTTCATAGGTCATCTATTTATCAGGTGTGTCTCCTATCTATACATAGTAATTAAGGGATTTTCACTAAAAGTTACTTCTGTAAGCGTGGTCTCTCTTCAATCTTAAAACTATCTCTTTTAAAACTGATCTAGTTTTTCCTCAGTTGACGGATTAAACACTGTCACACAAAATGAACGACCTCGTAGTATACATGTAAATGTATTCACAAAATCACGACATTATAAACAAAATTATCAATGTTGACAAAATAACCCGACCTTCACTGAAGCAATTTATATGATAGTCTGATTAATATCACTGATGTCATAGATGGCTTTCAGGGTCACTGAACCGTAACTGTTTAAAAACAGTCTCCAAGACTGTGATGTCAGGACATACAATTTGTTTATTCATTGTTTTGTCAAGGTGATACGGTTCACAAACAAATTAACTTCTACTGGATGTCACACTACGAATCCTGGTTTTACAGAAACATCAAGATGAAGTGAAGGATGTGATAAAATCTTTTAAAATGACTTCCGTGAAATTTCAGGTGAATAAATAAACATCTCAAAATGCAGATTTTTTTTTATTTGCACCATGGAAATACCACATTTAGCATAATTTTATCCAAATTTTGTTTCAAATTTTACTGCACAGAAGCTAACAATTAGCATATATATAATTAATCTTCTCTACATATATTCCCTACCATTTTATGTGCCAGATGCATGGATATTTTGATGACAATTACATGTATTGTGATAATAAGCTCTATTCTATTTCTGAATCAGTCACTTACATATATATCTTATGCTGGAATTTGTCATAGTATGACTCTAAAACAAATATGATTTATAGCATTGATTGTGCATGCTGCAGATAACTGATCTCACATGTATTTAACTCTTGTAGAAGATTTATATTGACAAACCTTGACTGAGTGTACTTGGACAAGTATGTCATTCAATTTTTGTATAGTTCATTCATACTATAAACTCAACATTGAATTTTACCCCCTCCCTGACTGCGAGTCCAACAAGAAACTCACAAGCTATGCCATTCTATCCTTGTCTATGAATGCACTCGTACTAGAAACTCAGACTACCCAAGTCCTTCCTTTTGCATGAGAGTTCTCTGAATCGAAACTCACGAGATTATCTCACTCAATTGATGTCTGAGTGTACTCAAGAGGAGAAACATACATGTATGAGTTTTGAGCTTACAGTATCTAGTATATACCCTGTAAATACAGTAGTGAGGGCCTAGTTATAACATTACACATTACGTACCGTAACCTAGTTTTCTGATTTGATACCCAAAGGCGGATCCAGGGCCGGCGCATCGAGTGCGCTCCCCCCTGTTTAAAATTTTTGGGGAGTCTGTTTTTGTTAATTTTGACTGCATAATACATGAACTCATATACTTTTATTGTAGTCAACATTCAATGTTTACAGATATGGTATTTTCATTTCTCTCTCTCAGAACAACATATCATCAGGGTGATCGGTGTATTAAGGGGCCAGTCAGGAAAACAACTCCCAAGACCAGCAGTCAGAATTATCCGTGCGCCTTGAGCCTTGCCCCTCCCGGTAGATCCAGCAGATCTCCTGAGCACGGCTAGCCATCTGATAGGTATCATCTCGATTTTTTATATTGAACCTGATGTAAGCGTAGATGACAACAGTATGAGACCTTATGCTCTAGGTCCAGTGTCGTTACTGTAAGACGGAGACAATCCCTCGTAAAATTGCCCCGCGTTGTCTGGTCTTTCTTGGAGCGTGGGAATGAGCGCATGCGGGTGCGAGATGAAACGGGACGTCGAAGTGTCCACGCACACAGCCTGCCTTGTGTTCGAACAGCGACAACTCGGACCGCCCAATGACAGTTTTGATGGGGTGATCCGCGAAGCTCTCGTCTCCAGAACAGGCCTCGAGATATAACAGGCACCTCTGCGTATTGGAGAGACCACAGACAGCGCGATAACTCAACACCTGTAAAGGGAAAAGGAGGATTAAAAATAACATCACGATCCTAATTGTCGAGAGAGAATCAATTATCGAGTACTGAGAGCTTAAGCCTCCCTGTTTCTCTTTGGTCATCAACTAGCAGGTTTAATTATCTGCACATAAACTTACTATGTCTGTAATAAATGTTTTCAACAATCAATTTTAAGTCAATCATAATGCATATTGAAGAAACTGTATTGAGACAAGGAGAAGACTGCGCATATGGCCTAAGTGATTTTCTAGATAATGCCCTAGAAATGAAGCTATGTTTAATTTAAACTCTATATGGGTATATTTCATTAACATGGAAACAATGCATCATGAACAAATAAATGAATTGTGTGATAAGAACAAAGGTTCAGATTCATTGGTTGGCGATTGATACTATTGTTTTCACCATCACTAAATCATCTTTTGACTTTGTTACCTAACGTGTAACGATGCGTCATTATTCCACAGTGCAAGTGCAATGGCATGCTTGGTGAACATGTGTAAATGCTGCACATTGTGGTATATTGTAAATTGAATATGTAACTCGTAACTGCTGCATTGCTTTCGACAGTAAATGAGATAGGCGGTACGAATTACACAGAACAGTCTGCCATCATAAATTTTCGGCAAGATTAACTACAGTATATCAGGGTGTATTGACGACAGAAAAGTTTATGAACCAATATTCCTTGCCAGCAATCATACATCTTTCACCTCTGTCATATTATCTATATTTAGGGCTCCATGGTACAAAGGACATACTGGTAATAGAGGAGGATCTAGCATGAAGGAGAAAAACAAAGTTCTAAAATGTTGGTTTTTTCTAGTGTATAATTAATTTGCACTGATCATCGAAGCCATAAAAAAGCTGTCATTTACGCGTTGGAATATTTTTGTGTGTTAAATAGGTGATTTATTCCTATAATTAAGTAACAAAAATGCAAAGGTATATATAAATCCTGGTTTGTTATTATACTGTGTTGTCGAAACCTACAAACATTTTAACTTTAAAGTCAGATGCTCAGAAGGAAGCAGATTGAATTAATGTCTCCCCATTACAATATGATTTCGTATTCATCAATACCAACATCATTAATCCCTACGGTTTGATACACATCGTAAAGACTTATGGTTTTAGTTATCATTATCAACTATAATAACAATTATGGCTGACAGTACAATACAAAATCTATGAGCCAGATATAATAGCACATTTCTTAAACAAAAATAGAATGTGCAGATTGTCAAGCCTCAAATGTGCGTTAATTAAACATGTAATGAAATAGGCCCAGGTTTCTCATGAATAACATACAAATCGATAAATAAAAACCTACAGCAATATCCACAAAGTCATGACAACGTACGGCAATGCATCGCAAGGTACTATTGAAAAAGATTGAAAGTCAATGATTTATTAAATATATCATTTTCTTGATCAAGACCACAACACACACGCACAGTTCACATTCGTATGCTTGGTCTATACAGGACATGCATTGTGTTTAAAATATCTCATAACCATGGACGGCTTGTTTTCGCCTAATTCAACTTGCTTGAAATACTACAAAAAACTACAAAACATCCTGTGGTGCCACAACTTGCTGCCTATTCAACAATATCGAATAATACATTATACAGGTATAGTAAAAAGATATGTGCTGGTCTTTTGTCAAAATTACGTAGTTAGAAGTCATTATTGCGTTTTCAAATAAGCTAGAAATTTATCCTCAATTAACAAAATCAGAGAGAATCTCTAATTGATGCGCCCGCATGAACGGAGACACATGTTGGTAAATAAACTACTGATGTATTGAGGTCAGTACACACGAAATGTAAATCTATGACTAGAGACGTGGCCATACAGTAGAGGGAGACATATGTGATCTATCTTATCACACCAGGCAGGGAAAAAAGGGCACAGCATGTGTTCAGAATTCAGCTAAACAAATTCTCGAGAGGTGAGTTATGCATATGGCTGATCAACAATCGTCCCTATAATGAGCAAACACATTATGCCTGCTAGACTGGAAATCTCACAGAACCCTTACACACCATACCTCACATAGTGGCAATTCAAGAAAGTTAAATACCTTATGCCGTTTCTTGATAATAATGATGTGGACTATCTTATGAGGTAGTTGAATCCTTGATATACTATAGAATGGTCACTACTATATTGATAGCTGGAAATTCTGATCAGAACAGAAATAAAGTTCAGTTCAAGAACTTCACGAATCATCTCTCTCGTCTCTCTCTCTGTCTCTCTCTCTCACTCTCTCCCTCAATCTTCTCTTCCTCTCCCAAGATCTCTCATCTCTGCATCTCACACCTGTGATCTCTTTCTCTGATCTTTCTTCTCTCTGACTTCTCGTTTGTGTCTCTGTGTCCTCTACATCCTTCTCCCGATCCTTCTCTCTCTCTCTCTCTTCTCTCCTCCTGATTTCCGTTCGTCTCTCTCTTGATGCTCGCTCGTCTCCTTCCTGCTCTCTTTCTCCTTCTCTCTCCTCTCTTGATCTTCTCTCTCCTCGCTCAAATTAAAGGAGACAGACTATCTCATGGGCATTTTTATGAAATTGTAGATACAGGTTTTTTAACAGAAACAAATCTTTGAGGACTTATTCTAATTTTTTGGTCTTAAATTAATTTGGATCTGAATCACCATCGTATGTATGTTCAATAGACTCCATAAAATATGTATTTCAGGACAGAACGATGTAAGAAGCCAATTATGCAACATCACTGGAGAACGTAGGAATTGCATAATGTCTCTGTTGAATAGACTGCAGGACTCTAAGTAGAATGTCTTCACGCTTAGTTAGTTTTAACAAACACGGCCGATGCCAAAAAAAAGAATAAGGAAAAGAAGTCTGACTTGATAATTTTGATTATTGTTCATGGAGAAAAAAAAAGACATTCGCATTTGAGAAATTAGTAGTGGGCGACTTGTTAATAACCATCTGAGGATAAATCGAGAATCATTCTTTTTGATAAAAAAAAAAGCCACAATCTTGCCATTATTGCAATACATATCTATTTCAGGAATAATCATCAAAAGAAAGTTTGGCAGTAAAACAATGCGTTATTTTCCCACTACTGTCGATGATCTCACCGAACGAGTATAAGCAACTTCTAATACATCAAAAGTTTTTGTATGACTGCTGATGAATGTCCATACTCGGCATGATAGACAGCTGGAAAGAATCATATGCAGTGGCTCTGTATATAATATCCTTAATCTGAACAAGCTGAAATAGTGAGTCATGTACTCATGTATTTTATATGTAATATCATTCAAATCTATTGGTGTCCATAACAATTTAAATGGTTCTGCGTCTTGTATTTTCGATTTTAAGAAGGGAAATGGAAAAGCGATTGCGGTGGTGACAGATATGCGCTTTCATTTATAAATGGATCTTTAAACTAAGAAGTTCAAATATATGAAAAGCGCTATATGGTCGAGTGACCTCGTATATCAAACCTGTGAAACTCAGGAGCACAGCACACACTAACAGTTATTTCGTCAAACGAGAGTATCAGTATTTGTATGAAAAGCAACTCGCCAGCTATATACAAAACAGTCTAGGGACTATCGAAAGTTAAATGCGAGATAACAAAGTTATCACGAAATCATATGTTGACTGTAAATTTGTTTCAGTACTCATTTGTTAGACTGTCATTGTTTCATAACTAGAGTTTGACGAACGGAAATCCCCGCTTTACCTACTGTGGTTCGGACTACGGCCACGGTGCCGGGTGGAGACCGGTACAGCAGAGGGATGGAGCGTTATATGGGCACTGAGCGCTTCGCTTTCGTTCGAAGAGTCCGTGTTGCCCAACGGCGCGACTTTTTTGTGATGTGTTTTTTTGGACTATGATTTATGCGGTTTATGATAGCTTTGTTTACTCGCGCATGTTTATATAGCTAAAGAATGTATCCCTCCCTGAAACGAGGTTATCATATTTTGAGAATATATGAGTATATAAGAGTCTATTCTCTGCATACATGTATACGTATATAATCAATTCTTTGGGCATGCGACCCGCTTTAGGGCCCGGTTCGTGTAGAGTAGGACGTATGACAACACACACACACCACTATATATATATATAATAAAAAAAAAAATAAAATATAAACCAAAAATAAGAGAGAGAGAGAGCGGGCAATTTGTTGCACTGGATGCGGGAATATTTTTTTTAAAATATTGATTATTGAAAAGCAGTAAACTAGTGGCGCGCGGGTCCCGGCGACCAAGTTTTTAACTTTGGTGGTGGCCTTGGTTGTGTGTTTTTTTCGGTTCTAACATTGTTGAAATCAAAGAGCATGCACATAGCCATTTTGCCATGTGGCCTATGATTAAGATTTTTTGAAATGTTGACTATGGATCAATGCGGAAAAGAGCGCTGCACAGCCTGCACTTCTGATCATTAGTTTGTTATTGAGTCACCTGAGGTGAAATCGTAATTAGGGACAGCCCCAGCGCCCGACACGACAATGATAAGTGGCCGCCCACTAGTAATTTAATGCGAACCACAACTACCTATTCTAAATCAAATATGAGAGAGAGAGGTGAGTATGGCGGACGCTTTTAAGAAAGATTATATACACAATCTAACATGTGCTTACTCAGGTGAGATGAGCTCATCATAATTAAGGTAGTAATCTAACTTCAAACTGGAAAACTTTAATACATGTTTCTAAGCTTAAAAATTGTTACGAATTATAATTGGAGAAAGTTGAAATCTTGTGATGTACGTGTTTTTCCATGAACAATTATCTATCAATTCACGAAAAAATGCATAAGGAAATCGGCATCGTTTGTCTGGGCCCACTAGCCAGTTGCGATATATTGGTCCGAAGATAGAACCATACTCTTAATGTGATCTAAAGATATAGCGAATGGTCACCAGAACAGGCTGTTAATAATACAAGTTTAATACTGACTTTCCTGGAAGAAATGCTACCAACAGATAAGAACAGGACACTGGGCCAGCCACCATCCTGGTCAGTCTTAACATGTATACCACGACAAACGTAACAGCTCCCACTCAAGGCTAGGGGAATGTGAAGAGAAATGTCAAAATTTTCAGGCGAATACTTTTCGCGTTTAAATGCACACACACACAATAATCACACGAATGAAACAGCCATAAATATTATCTACTAAGGATAAAGAATTCATGTGAATCATTTTCCCCGAGGTAATAAAATGGAAACCAGGATATTTTTCCATGGAAATCTGTCACAATTTTCCAATGGCTGTAGTTAGTCCTCTAGAATGGCAACAGTTTAGTGGACATCAACATGACTGTCACTGTACGTCCAATAGTGAACTAGGTCAAGGGTGGAATCTTCACCGAGATACTCCCAATACGCTGGTGGGGTGGGGGATGGAGACTTAATTATTAGTCATGTTTCATCTTTCTTCTGTTCTCAGAATTATGCAATATTTAAAAAAAAATTTCGCCATAAGCTTGTAATTCATGAAACAAAAATATATCTTTGTACTAAGAAATTATCTATTGCACCAGTGTTTGACAACTAAGATTTTTACTATACTAGTCCTCGAGGACTAGTAAATTAATAATAATTAACTAGTCCTGGTGTTTGGTAAATAGTCCGCGAAGCGACGAGGGGAAGAAGTGGCGGGAGGGGCTGCCCCCTCCTGCTGGTGGGGGTCGGGGGGTGCTCCCCGGAAATGTTCAAAAATCTGGATGCAAAAATTGTGCATTTGCCAGTATAATTTAAACATCAATAAATTGAAAATTTTGTGACCAGATTTAGCCTCTTCATTTTACTGATTTACCATAATATCAACTGTTTGGAAACATGAACAAGATTTTTATATTTTCAATTTTTAACACTGGATTTTTACATCAAAATCCAAGAGGAAAGAGGTAAAAGAAGGTTCCGAGCGAGAGTCTTTCATTGAATAAAGTTCTATCATCATTTCATACAAGCATCATTATAGAGTTTTCATTATTTACTAGTCCTCCGGACTACTTATAAATGAGTATTTTGTAGTCCGGGACAAGAATTTTACTACCTCGGGCTACCGGACCTAGCGTTAGGTCGAACCCGTAATGCACCAATGATTTTTTTTTAAATATTAAGATATACTTCATGAGAAAAGTACTTTAAAGGAGAAATACACTACTAGTATCAAGATGGAAGACTTTACGATAGGTCGTATCGATGTTTATCAACAATATCCTTTAATTTCAATATCCTTAAAGTCAATGAGCCTGATCCCGACTGTGTGAAATCACAGAATGATATTTTCTGAGTATAATGTTTGCACCTACTGTGTATTTTTCCACTAATTAATAATTAATTCTGAACTGTCGTTAAAAAGAAATTCAGAAAATATCTATCTTGACCAAATTACAATAAGTGCTCATGCACTTCATATTGAGAACAGGGATACTCAAGACCTCCGACGTACCTAGAGACAACGTGTAGCATTCATGTAAACCAATTTATTGAAAATGAAGAACATTTTGTGTTATATTGGTCCATGTTATGATCATATTAGATTCAATACAGGTGACATATTTAATGTAAGTAATCGTATATCTGAGAGATTACCTTGTAAATCGTGTTTATGACACCCTAAATGGTAATAACAGGCTAGAAGACTTGTAATTACTTAAAGACAGTTCATTGAATTTAGAAAAGAAAGATTGAACCAATTTATATACCTAGATAGTCTTAGTGTATTTAACACTCGGACATCTGTCAAATCCATTCTTTTGTATTCTGTGTATCATTGATTTTGTTGTATTTATGACTTATATCCTATGTATAATGGTGCTGTCAATAAATTGCATTCATTTCAAAATAGTGAGAATAGGCTAGTCCTTCTTTAAGGAGTTATTTTGCCGATAAAAATTGTCAGGTAATGAAATACAATCCAGATGTAAAATTTTGCCTCATGTATGTAGCAAAGAAACAAAAATTACACACCCCCTTTTAGGAATTAAACATAAGCTATACAGATTGCTAATGTAATATCTTAATCCATGGAGTTGACCAGATCAGACGAATCTTAAAAGGACAAAGAACATATTTCTGATTTCATTTTGGCATTTATAATTGTTCCTCCCAACTTAGTAAATGTGATCTAATTAAAGGGGCACAACTCTTACACCATGCTTCTCAAATTTTACCTTGAAGTCCCAAGAGATGGTATCAATGGAGATGACCTTCTTCCTGGCAAAATTCTGGAGAGTTCCTGTCAAGAAAGCTTGTGGGAAAAAGAACCCAGAAATCCAGTACACCTACAACAGAATCCACAATCAGCGATACCTATTTCCTGTAACCGAGTGGACATGTAAAATATCATATTGAACAATACCAGTTCCGATTAACTTACCGATGGCATGCCATTGTCGATCCAGTCCTTGATAAATTTCATACGTGCCCCAAGATCCACCACCCAGGCTGCTAAGGGCTTCAGAGAGGGGTATGCCTACAAAATAAGCAAGTCATGCTGCATGTCATCTCTTTAGACAAAGTACTGGAGGTTGATGTTGGTTGAATTAACATGGGAGATGTTAAGAAGACAGTGGAACATGACATTACCTTTCCGGACCACATGGAGGGTACGGTATTGATAAAGAGACTGTTGGCCATGTCCTCCAGTTCCTGTGACATGACTACCAGACCTTTCAGGGCCTTCAGGAGATCTTGTAGAGATCGGTGGACCGTACTCAGCAAACGATTGTACCTACAATCACAAAAAAGGCAACATGTCAAAAGATTTCATTATTTACAGATTATAAATATCAAATTTTCTACACTTTGATATTTCTGTAATAAATATTCTAAAGATTGATTTTTTATTTTTAAAAACATGGATATTAATACAGGTGACTCTCGATAACTCGAAGACTGCAATCCTCGTGAAAAGCAGTTAAACTAGGTTGCGCGCCGGGTCCGGCGACAAGTTTTTAACTTTGGTGGTGGCCTTGGTTGTGTGTTTTTCTTTTCGTTTAATATCATTTTGAAATCAAAAGCATGCACATAGCCATTTGCATGTGCCTATGAACTTAAATTTTTTGATAATGTTGACTTGGATCAATGCGGAAAGAGGCTGCCACAGCTGACTTCTGAATCATTAGTTGTATGGAGTCACCTGAGGTGAAATCGTAATAGGGACAGCCCCAGGCGCCCGACACGACAATGATAAGTGGCCGCCCACTAGTAATTTAATGCGGGAAACAACTACCTATTCTAAATCACAATGAGAGAGAGATGTGATGTATGGCAGACCTTTAAGAAAGATTAACACAATCTAACCAGTGTCTTACTCAGGTGAGATGTGAAGCTCATCATAATTAAGGTAGAAACTACTTAAACTGGAAAACTTAATACATTTTCTAAGCTTAAAAATTGTTACATTAAAATTGGAGGAAATTTGAATCTTGGACGTATTTTTCCATGAACAATTATCTATCAATTCATACATATGTGATAAACTAATGATAAGGAAATGCGGACATGTTTGTCTGGGCCCAGCTAGCATTGCGATATATTGGTCAGAGATAGAACATACTCTAATGGACTAAGAATATGAAGGTCACCAGGACAGGCTGTTAATATACAAGTTATACTGACTTTCCTGGAGAGAAATGGCTACCACAGATAAGGAACAAGGATATGGGCAGCCACCATCTGGTTAGTCTGTACATTATACCACGACAAGTACAGCTCCCACTCAAGGCTAGGGGAATGTGATAGAAATGTCAAATTTTCAGCGAGATTTTCCCCCTTTAAATCTAGATTCAAATATCATACTAATTGACACCATAAATATATCTACATATGGAAAAATTCATGTGATTAATTTTCCCCGAGGTAATAAATGGCATTTTAACAATAGGAATTTTCATGGAAATGTCATCAATTTTCCAATGGCTGTAGTTAGTCTCCTAGAAGGCAACATTTAGTGGACATCAACATGACCTGTCACTGTACGTCAATAGTGAACTAGGTCAAGGTGGAATCTTCACCTGAGATACTCCACATATCGCTGGGTGGGGGTGGGGGATGGAGACTTCATTATATCATGTTCATCTTTCTTTGTTCTCAGAATTATATAATATTTAAAAAAAAATTCTGCCTATACTTGTAATTCATGAAACAAAAATATATCTTTGTACTAAGAAATTTCTATGCACCAGTGTTTGACACTAAATATTTTACTATTACACTGTCCTGAGGACTAGTAAATTAATATAATTAACTAGTCCTGTGTGTTTGTATAATAGTCCGCGAAGCGACGAGGGGGAGAGTGCGGGGGGGGCTTGCCCCCTCCTGCTGGTGTGGGTCGGGGGGTCTCCCCGGGAAATTTTCAAAATCTGGATGCAAAATTGTGCATTTCCAGTAAATTTTTGAAAACAATAAATGAAAATTTTGTGACCAGATTTAGCCCTTATTTTACTGATTTACCATAATATCAACTGTGGAACATGAACAAGATTTTATATTTTCAATTTTTTAACACTGGATTTTTACATCAAAAGTCCAAAAACATTTAAAAAAATGTCAGCATATCTTTCATTTGATAAAGTTCATCATCATTTCATCAGCATCATGTATAGGTTTTCATTATTTAGCTAGTCCTCCGGACTACTTATAAATGATATTTTGGTAGTCCGGGACAAAATTTTACTAGCCTCGGGCTACCGGACTAGCGTTAGTTGTCGAACCCTGTATGCACCAATGATTTTTTTTTAAATATTAAGATATACTTCAATGATGGAAAAGTACTTTAAGGAGAAATAACACTATAATCAAGATGGAGACTTTAGGATAGGTGTGATCATGTTTATCAACAATATCCTTTAATTATCATATCCTTAATTCAATGAGCCTATCCGACTGGTTAAACAGAATATATTTTCTGAGTATAAATTTTGCACCTACTGTGTATTTTTCCACTAATAAATAATTATTTGAACTGTCGTTAAAGAAATCAGAAATATCTATCTTGACAAAATTACGAATAAGTGCTCATGCACTTCATATTGAAACAGGGAGAATACTCTCCAAGACCCCAGTACCTAGAGACAAACGTGTATGCTATTCATGTAAACAATTTATTGAAAATGAAGAACATTTTGTGTTATATTGTCCATGTTATGATCATATTAGATTACAATACAGTGACATATTTAATGTAGAATGTTATATCTGAGAGATAATCCTTGTAAAATCTGTTATGACACCCTCAAATGTTAAAACAGCTAGAGACTTTGTAAATTTCTTAAGAACAGTTATGAATTTAGAAAAGAAAAGATTGAAAAATTTATTAACCTAGATTGTCTTAGTTGTATTTAACAACTGACATTGTCCAAATCCATTCTTTGTATTGTGTATCATTGATTTGTTGTATTTATGACTATATGCTATGTATAATGGTGCCTGTCAATAATCATTCATTTCAAATAGTGAGATAATGGCTAGTCCCTCTTTAAGGAGTTATTTGGTCGATTAAAATTGTCAGTAATGAAATCACTCAGATGTAAAATATGTAGCAAGAAAACAAAAATCACACACCCTCTTTAGGAATTAAACATAAGAACTATACAGATTGCTTAATGTAATATGTCTTAATCCATGGAGCTGACCAGATCAGACGAATTTTAAAAGGACGAAAAACAATTTCTGATTTCATTTTGCATTTATAATTGTCCTCCCCAACTTAGTAAATGTGATCTAATTAAAGGGGCACAACTCTTACACCATGCTTCTCAATTTTACCTTGAAGTCAAAGAGATGGTATCAATGGAGATGACCTTCTTCTCTGGCCAAAATTCCTGGAGGTTCCTGTCAAGAAGCTTGTGGAAGAAGAACCCAAAATCCAGCCTACACCTACAACAGAATCCACAATCAGCGATACCTATTTCCTGTAACCGAGTGGACATGTTAAAATTCATATTGAACAACTATCATGCGCCGATTACTTACCGCGATGGCATGCCATTGTCGATCCAGTCCTTGATAAAATTTCATACGTGCCCCAAGAATCCACCACCCAGGCTGCTAAAGGGCTTCAGAGAGGGGATTCCTACAAAATAAGCAAGTCATGCTGCATGTCACTCTTTTAGACAAAGTACTGGAGTTGATGTTGGTTGAATTAACATGGGAGATGTATAGGAAGACAGTGGAACATGACACATTAACATTTCCGGAAAAAATGGAAGGTAAGGTATTGATAAAAGATGTTGGATGTTCAGTTTTGTGATATGATAACGAAATTTAGGGCTTCAAGGAGATTTGTAGAGATGGTGGACGATAAGCAAAAGATTGTACCTTAAAATAAAAAAAAGGCAAATCCCGTAACAAACGATCCCTTACACCTTCACCCTCTTTACCCCAGCCCACTCTAACTCACACTACTAACCACAATCATCTCTACCCCTCAACACCCTCTTGACTATCCTACCCTCATGCTAATCCCACCCTAATACCCTAACCACCCCGCACTCACCTCCGCAACACCCCCACTTTCCCCTCTTTCAATTCCGCCTTAACACCCAACACACTGACCCACCCCGACCCCCTCCCCACCCCTCCACACATAAAGCCCCCCACGTGCCCCCCAACTCATCCACACCATGCATACAACTAGACAAGCCCTCTAAAACCACCGCCACCCGCCGCCACACCACCCCAGAAACCCACCCCAGCCCCCCACCACTCCCACCTCGCCCCCACCCCCCCCGACGCACCCTCGCCGACGTTCGAGACGAATCGCAAAGTCGACCCCTTACCACCGGCAAATTGAATGCTTCCCCGCCCACTCCTCGGCTTCAGATTCTTCAGTCACAACACCCTAGGAAGTAATGGATTTGATCCAACGAGAAATACAATCGATTCTTTCTCTTTCTTTATTCCTCAGGGTACCCCCTTTAGGACTACAGAAACTTTATCCGGGGTGCACATAAAATTATATAAAAAATACATCGTATTTGAAAAAGTTTAGTTATTTTCATTGTTGTCATTTAGTGCTGAGACT
>CAJDSM010015602.1:0-12168 GCA_903981925.1 Ostrea lurida
CATTTCCGATGGAGTAGTAAAATTTTTTTTCATGTCAGTAATAAAACTTGTTTGGGAATCCCCCTAGGAAATAGAGAGCCTTTTTTATCATGAGAAACAATTAAACATATCATTTACTGATTGATGTCAAATCGGCACAAGTCTGCAATAAAACAGGCGTTCTCCTATCAATAATGAAATGTCATATTGCTCCAGTGTCTCTCGCATGACCCAAAATCCATATACATGTAGTACAGTCCCAGTGTAATCTCGTACTGGGTTTATTTTTATAGTTTCTAATACAAAACATAATTTCCATCAAATTCCTTCGTCTGACCGTCACTTCCTGTATAGAATGGTGGGAGAAATTTACATATACATGGTCTCCACTTGAGAGAGAGATTTAAAGTTGTTAATTAATTCCTTGTCTATTGATTTATGATTAAGCTGCTGATGATTTGAAATGGAATGATTTAATTAATACCATCTGAATTAATTTGTGGCGCTTCATCTTGTTCAGCTCATTATGTTCAGTGTCTAAATTGATTTGTCGATAACAAGTTTGAGAGCCAGAAAGTAAGGTCACATATTGCTTCCTGAATTGGAGTTCAAATATCAATTAATATCAAATTATGATACAGTAAAACACTTTTATGGTGGACATGCCTATAACGAATTCACACTTATTTCAACATGCCGTCTTCACAAAAACTTTCAAAACTTGCTGGCCAGTAGGCCAGGACCAGTGGACTGTCTGAATTTAATGGCCCCTATAGTGAAACTTAAATTACTGGCCCCCAAATTTTCATAGTACACTTTGGTGTGTACTCACAGTTTAACTGTACAGTTAATTTAGTGAGATTTTTAAGTTTGTCTCAAGACACATACCTGTATATGCTATTTACCAATTTATTTTTTTATTTTGATGGTAAAATTATACAAATAAGATGTTTAGAATATCTATGCATCTCAAGATTTTAGTTAATGTGACTTAATATCAAATTTACTAATGTATGATAACCATAGAGATTGTACAATATAATAACAGAGATTGTACAATGTAATAACATAGAAATTGTACAATGTAATAACATAGAGATTGTACAATGTAATAATCATAGAGATTGTACAATGTAATAACAAAGAGATTGTACATGTAATAACATAGAGATTGTACAATGTAATAATCATAGAGAATGTACAATGCAATAACATAGAAATTGTACAATGTAATAACCTATGTGTTTGTATAATTCCTGACCTTGACTGTTGTAAAATAAGTATAAAATGTGAGAGAAATGATATATAGAGGTATTACTGCATTTAACAGTTATATATTCTCGTCAGTTTGTAATTAAACTTCATCTTCCCATCTATAGCAAAGGTAACAGAGGAAATCACAGGCCCCTTAATGAGTTAACAGGAAAAAGATTTGTAAAGTGGATGTTAATTAGATACAATTATGTTACTAAAAATAGGCGGCACCAGGGGCATGAAGTGTCAGGAGAGATCGTAATGAAGCTGGCCGACCTTCTGGTGTGGGATTAGCCGGTTACAGGTTTATTACCTGTACATGTATATATTAAGACACCCCATGCAGTAATGAGGCTGGAGTCTTTATATGTACTCTTGAGAGGGGAAATACTGCAGACACGCATGACTGATTTCATCCCCCTCACTGTCACAGAAGCAAATTAGAAATGTCCAAAGAGGGTGAATTGTAGCGAAATCGTGACAGATTTCAGGCATTAAATGATTTGTTGTGATTACGGGCTGCAGTGTGAGGTCATGACTAAATTCTTTTTTTCGCCTGGTATACGAGGTGATTCAACTTCAAACAGAACACCTGGACAACAATTACCGAGACTGGTACACCGGCCGGCCCAGCTGTTGTCATCGAGAAATTCTCCGTTTCTGTATTCTGTTGACATTGTGTGTGTGTGCGGGTGGGGGAGGGGTGGGGGAGGGGGTGGGAGGGGTTTGTACACCTCTACCCCTTTTCACAAAAAACTAAAGTCAGTCCTCCTACCAAATCACCTCTGTTGGTTTAATTAAGCCCCGCCTCCTTTATCTTCCTTATTCAACAACCTATACAAGAAACTTCCCCCCTGTACACTTGATTAACAAAGCTTCAATTTGGTTCCATGCTTAAATGGTGTATTTAACTTCAGATGCTTCATAAGGCTGGGAAGTTAGATTATGAAATATTCTAAAATAAATTGCAAACTCCAAATATTTTTCAATACCCAGAAAATTACTTATATTACTCTCTCTCTCTCCTCCTCTCTCTCTCCTCTCTTCTCTCTCTCTCTCTTCTCTCCTCTCTCTCTCCACATTCTCTCTATCATTTACTCCTCTCCTGCTCTCCCCTTCTCTTCTTTCTTTCCATCAGCCATCCCTCTTCAGACTCCCTCATACCTCAAGTGTGAGACTTAGCATACCTAGCAACATCATTACCTTTGTTTGTCATAGAATTTACAGACTTCACCAAATTACAATTGATCGTATAATTAAATTAAAAATGGAAAATTTCCAAAAAACCGATTAATTTGATGGTTTTTCTTCTTAGAGTAAGTACTGCCACTATCTTGAATATTCCAAATTGCTCATTTGGAAAAAAAAATACCCCACTAATTAATAATTAAGACTTATTTCTTTGATTCTCATCCACACTTGTTTTGTTTTTTATGCCTGGAATCTTTCGGATCAGGGCATAATAGTTTGTCTGTCCGTCTGTCTGTTTGTCACCAAAACTTTAACATTGTGCCATATCACATTTTGAATGGCAAGTGAATGGACTTTCATATGTCACAGATGTGTTCCTTATGACAAGCCCTTATCTAATTGATACCAAATCTTTCCCTTCCTTGACCTTTGAACGCTTGACCACTTGTATAAAAAACTTGAACAATTGCATAACTTTTGAATTGATTAGTGATGAATTCATATTTCAACATGATCAATCCTTTTGGCAAGCCCCTTTCGCTGCTGGCTGTTGAATCTGGGCATCATTAGTTTAAACACATTCCTGGTTTTTCTCTTATTTTTTTTTAATAATCAGGAAAGCATGTTATTGTAAATTTAAGATCGTATTAATTACTATTTGATATATTTGTCCATAAATATCTATAAAAGTAATTTAGAGAATATATTGATCTCTAGCACTGAGAAAGTGATTAGGCAGAGAATTTGTGGGATTGATTTCTGCGAGCAGTAGAAAATCATTGCCAATAGTGATGACTGATTACCAGGAGCTCTCGATTCCCAGAACACATGGCTCTGTTCATAACAAGTCAATTTAGTCCTAATGATTGAGTTCCCGGAAATTAAAATTGTACTCGTAAATTATGTAACGAATGGCTACTTATCACATGTGACACCTCAATGCGGTACCGATATATTATAACTATGAGATTTGAATTATGGTACATTACATATAACATTCAATTGAGCCATTCCTAGCACAAAAGGCCTAAGTAATTTGATGTAAATCATTGAACTACAGAAAAACTTCTCTCGAAACATAAGAGCAATATTGAATTTTATCTTAACAAGTATATTAAAGCAACAAAGATGAACATCTTATTAGAACAGATTATCATTAATCATGAAGAATTCTTTTTAGAAGTTATGTAAAAGACTGACGTCGCGTTTTACACTCTGTGCGTGTTAAAAAAATAGGGGCCTATTTTGCAAGGAAGGCTGATATTTAATAATTGACTGTGATTTATATACGCTTAACCATTGTAATGCCCCCCCCAATCTACCTTTCCTTTCTATGGAGCGCTTTACAGGCATTATACCCCGCAGACTTTACAATCCCAGACTTCAGTGCAAAACTGCCGTTAAAGCCTAGAACACTATCAGTTCTGACAATATCCTTTCACTTCAATATAAATCAGGAACCCCTTTACACTGGTGAGTGAGAAATGTCAGGTAAATTAAATTGCCTTCCATCAAGGACACAATTACAAGCCCTGCCACAGGCAAGGATTTGAAACCCATGACCTCTTGTCAAAATTCTGATGCACCTTAACAACTTGGCCGTATATATAATAAAATGTGTCTGGAACTTAGCTCATAATCTGACAAATGTAGTTCTTTGACTCTTTTGGTTAAACTTGATTGTGGTTAAAAAAAAATAAAAGATTTATAAATGGACAGCTTGATTGAATGAAAGTTGAAATTTCGTGAAGGCCATATTCTCATATCTGTGCATTCAGGCATCAAATCAATGTTAAGGGCCCAATAAGCATTATTTGACCTCATT
This sequence comes from Ostrea lurida, assembly GCA_903981925.1. Taxonomy (NCBI): domain Eukaryota; kingdom Metazoa; phylum Mollusca; class Bivalvia; order Ostreida; family Ostreidae; genus Ostrea; species Ostrea lurida. The sequence continues at coordinate 4,250 of CAJDSM010015602.1, forward strand.
AACGACACAAATAATATTACCGGGAAGCCATCATCATGGCCGGAAAAGAAGACGACCCAGACTCACCAGATTTTACGGCTATTATTTGAGCGTGTTTTAGGCCAAAGTGGATAATTTCGATATCTGTGACATAAAACACTGGAGATATGTGATATTTATGGCACCAACATCACAAAACCTTGAAATATGAATCCTAACTTATTATTTACATTTACTGTGTGGACTTCTGCTTATTTCTGGTAAATTAATTTCTCATTTACAACTAAGATGACACATATGTTTTCAATATAAATAATTAATTTTTGGTCCGGGGTTTTAAAGTGCTGTTGATATATTTCGAATGATAACTCATCTTCTCAAAGTCTGAAGAGACACCATTTCTGCAGCATCATTAAATAGTTGAAATTAAATTCTTGAAATTAATTTTTTCTATAATACCTATTATTTGATTTTGGGAACCTATTGCTTATACCTGATTCTTCACAATTGTCTAGCCTTCTTGTGAGTTCATTGATCCAAAGATGGAAATTCATGACCAAATATTGAGAAATCATGTCCAATAGAACGAAGTCTAAGGTAGGTGGACTTTAAGGATACTTTACACGAACCACTAGTTGAGATAACTATGAGAGCATTCTTTTGATGGGTTGATAGATTTGTAGTCCTATTACTCATGTAAATATGAACTTAATCTTTCCCAATTTCTCAATGAAGTCATTCAACAATAAATGATAAAAAAAAAAATTGGTTACTGTGATTAACAGATTGTTTTCATTTATAGTTTTTCAATTTTATTAAAAGTCTCTCCAAAACATTAGGTGTATTTTGAGAACTAAACAGTTGTTACAAATCTGCATAATTTTCAGTTGCCTATTCTGATTGTATCTTTGCTACACACAATGCATGAATCTGAGTACCTGATAATTGTAATATTAGTCTTCATACTCAAGTTTAAAGATATCTGAATAATAAACACTTTTAAGCCTGTCATCTTCTTTAGATCACCTGAGTTACTCAGGTGACCACTTGCAATCGTCTTTAATCCATGGTTGGCGTCGTCCATCAACAATGTTTTCTAAATTTTACCATTTAAACTTCTCGAATGAGATTGCCCTGTATGGGCTATATACCAGTGTACCTTAAGGCCTGTGGAACTACCCTGTATGCTAATATACTATGACCTGTAGCCTTGACTCCCTGTGAAGGATATGATACATAGGTGTAGCGTTAACGCCTGTGGGACTCCCTGTATTGCTATCGATACTCGGTGACCTTTAAGGCCTGTGGGAGTCTCCGTATGGATGACTCTGGTGACCGTTAGCCTGTGGTCGATCCCGTATGATATGATACCATGAGACCTTTAATGCCTGTGGACTCCCTGTATGGCTAGGACTCAGTGGACCGTTAAGCCTGTGGCGCCTCTTGTTTAAATGGGAGGTTAGAACACCACTTGAACAATGCACCCAAATTGTACATTAGGGGAACACAAATTAAATTCTAGTGCCTGGAAAATCACTGCTATACATGATACTGAACATCAGGACTACATTATCAGTCAAATAAGGGAATGTCCAATTGATGTAATGATTGGTCTTGTACACGATGTGCAATCGGGGCACACAATAATCAGCGATGTCTCAAACAACAGTTTTAACGAAGGCGGTTGAATATATATAATGGTTATTTTAAATGTTTTACATTTAATATCAATCCGTAACCACATTAAAAACTTTGAAAATAAAATTCATTACACAGGACATCTAATAAATGAGATATTTACACTTTATGATATCTCTCTCGAAAGTGCAAGTCAAGCACGTTTTTGCTCCGGGGGCCCGAGTATCCTTAATGAAATGTAACTTACGCACCTGCATCATGTTGAACTCCGCGAAAAAAGTTTGTTTATTTTTTTCTGGAGTAAATAAAGATTAGATTAATAGTAAGTCAAGAGGTCCGCTATGATCATTGGATGTCTTCAATTTGTCATAACAACAGATGGATTGATGTGGCGTTAAATTTCGATGAAAATATAAAGTGGTAGATGACCCCGATCTCTTTGGATGGGAAAAAAAAAGTTAATCTCATAACGACCAATGAAATAAGATATATCTCGATAATCCGTTAGAAAGCGTACGCTGTGGTCCAAAATTAGCGTATATATCATCCACAAAGATAACATATAGCCAAAACAACAATACAAGGTAATTAGCTTAAAAAAATGTTATTTCGTTAACTTGTATGATTTCGATTGAATGTTTTAAAGCACCAACGGAATTATATTTTAAATGCCTTCTGGTATTGTACAGCGCCCCCTGAGACATTTATCTTTTTAATTCTTCGAATTCCATGCCACAGTCAAATCAGAAAATGGCCGCAGTCTCCCATAAAAAGAGATACCATGGGATACTATGGGGTCACTTCACGCGCAATTTTGGTTTTTGTTTTCTATTTGTTTTTTCCCTTTGGCTCCCAGCTTGCTTTATGTGGCAGATTTGTATGTTATAACGTGAAGTAAAAATTAAAATGTCTGTATTACTGAATTCAGCTGTGATCTCAATAATTATTGTTTTCATTTTCTTTTTTTTGGGGGGGAGGGGAGGGGGGGGATTGCAAAAGGAATCAATTTACATCATCATGCACCAAAAAGAAAGTTGGATTTTCTCACAATTTGTGCTCATCCAACCCGAAACAAATTCTGAAGGGAGAGTGCGTTTAAGTTAAACTTGTGCCCAATTAGCAATCCCTTAAATTAAAATAATTTGTATTTAAAATTCTGTGGCAAATAAAAAATCCATTACAGACAAATTTGTGTGTCATTCAATTCAACAAAATACAGTTTATTAATCTGCCCAAACAGTTGGATTAAACATTTTCCTCATTTGTATTTATGATATTTTTGTGTTTTGCTGCTCAGCATCAGTACAATAAAAAAAGGGCGAGGACCCAGCTTCAGACCTTCAAGAGATATGTTTGAAACTAAATATTCAGTTTCGTCGTTGTAAAGTTAGTTCGTAATTTGTATTGCTTTAAAGGCTATTGTCTAAACACCAATTTTATTTTTTTGATCAGCAGAAACTAATGCGTCTATTGACGTTAAAAAGATTATAAAAAAGAAGAGAAAATGGTAAATTGAAAAATAAAAAGATTAATTGTCGTTATTGTAGTTGCTGCCCAGAGAATTTGATTAATTAACGATATTACCAAAGATTTCGTGATTGACGTTTTCCGATAACCTGGCGACAACGTCAGAGACCGGACTCACAATGGCTATAGCCCCAAGCAAGGATTAACAGGGTTTGGAAGGGAAAAAATTACACTTCTATTACTTAGATAATATTTCTAGTGAAACGGTAGGCTGTAATTATTATTTTTTAACTTCCTAGTGTATATGTACTTAAAAATTAATATTCATTTCTGTTAAGTCATTTGAAATTTTCTAGGGCCCCTTTTAACGCGTGTGGACACGCCGGGAGATACCTTTTCGCACAGGTTCAACAGTCATATAAAACAAATTCAATCCCCGACAAGAAACACACTCCCTCCACTTATTAGAGTTATATAAAAGACTGAAAAAATAAAATAAAGGTAGTTTTGAAAATCGCTCGTGTTATAAAAAAAGAGTAGATAAAGGTTACAGAAATAAATAGACGATCCTCTAATAATAAAAAAAAAAAACACAAGAAATAGAAAAAAAATATTCTAGATACGTAAACCACCTTAAAAAAAAAAAAAAGATAAAGCAACCGCACTCAGGCCGGAACATCCGAAGCATAGTGCCAATACAGCCACCGCCGAACTAACAGTACCGGACCACATGATGATATGCAAAGGTCGCAGGAAAGTGTGTGCGAGTAATGTAAAACCAAAATGAGAGGACATACCCACGAACTGTTCATCATGATGTCGATTTCACTTGTGCTGGCATTGCCTTATAATTATTGAATGCCAAAATCTGATTTGCGCGTTGTCATTTATACACAAAGGCATCTATCAAATATATACATAAATCAAAAATATTTTTTGAAAGCCGCCGCATTATTGTAAACCAACAAGCAACTTGTTTAATATCTATTTTATTCTTATTCGAAAGTATAAGCCTTGAAAATTCCCAATGTACTAATGTAAAAACTTCTATAAAATACACACTTACCATTTAGGAAAGTCTTGTAAGAACCTTAGCTATACAATCGATAAATATGAAACATCGGTTGAATTATGGTGGAAAGGAAGACATGCTCACTTGAGAAAATCTCTAAAAAGAAGCGTATGAACAAAAGATGGAAAATTATGGCCCGGACACAGACAATGCCTTAAAAAACCTTCAAGTATTGACGCTGAGGTCAAGGTTATACAGACGTTCAATGGAAATTCTTATGGTGACTACACCAACATGCCAAATATGACCCAAGTTAGAAAAAATTATACCTTTGAAATCAAAGGTGAAAGTCATAATATAAGTTCATGAATGTATTGCGACACATCCTTAGCATTATTTAGCTTAACGATTTGACTTCTAATGCCAGACTGACAACTACGATTATATGATAAGCGTGATGACTGTTAAACTTTGAATCGGCAACGTTTCCCTTTTCTTTATGCAAGTTAATATACCACTATTCACCTGATTATGGGGTGTGTATATCTCCCAGTTGATTCGAATACGCAAGAGCATGGCTATGCGTATCGAGGGACTTTTTTTAAAGCCGAGGCTACTTACTAACAAAAAATTTGATGCTGCATGGGTTATAACGAAATCTCGTTTGAAGTCATACATTTTCGCAATTCTACGGTCGCTATAATGACCTTGTTTTGCGATTACAAATTGATCACTAAAGTCATATGTTGGACTATTTGTTTCATACCCCTTTGTTAGACTGTCATTTTTTCCTACTAGATTTGACTACGGTTGTCTAACATCCGGGTTTACTTTATTTTGATTAAGGGCTCACGGGCGGGTTGTGACCGGTCAGCAGAGATGCTTATCCTCTATGACAACCTGGATCAAACTTACCTTCGCCTTTTTGTTCGGAGGTCCGTTTCTGCCCTACACTCGATATTGTATATGTTTTTTGGATTCATGATTAACGTTTGACACAACTTGTTAAGCTTTTTCCCCGGGGCCTTTTTGTAATTTGAATGCACACATACTGCTAAGATTCATGTATGACCTACTTCATTTGGAAAACAAAGAAGTTATGGTCTGGACACGAATCTGCACACACAGACGGACAGAGTACATGACATATCGTCTCATGGTGATGCATCAATGTGCTAAATATAGGATGTCTATGACAAAGAACGAATATGTTACGGCCCAGAACGAACTCATAATTTGAACCTGAGGTCAAAGGTCAATATCATACAGAGGTCATGAATATACACCCATGTGCCAAATTTGGTATGCCTACCTCAAAATCAAAGAAGATCTAAACTGTACGGCCCGGACACGAATCTGCACAGACAGACAGAGTGATTCCTATAACCCCACCAACTTTGTTTGATAATGATAAAATAATGATAATGCTAAAATCTCGACTCCCAACCAGGGCCAGTCCTTTACCCGCTGGGGACCTAAAGCGACCCCCAGACCTAATGAAAATGCTCAACTCCCTCAGCTTTCGGGGTCTTCGCCGCTGATACCCCTCTACCAGGGCCAGCCCTGGGCATTTAGGGGCCCCCAGACCCTTCACCCTAATCTTGTGTACCCTAAGTGGAAATTCCTGGTTACTGTCCCGACAACGCGTAACTTAGGTAACCATAGCTGATGCACCAATGTTTTAAGGTGTAGAGATGGTTCAGATGAATATAAACAGAACAAAAAAGAGATAGTTTTATCCAGGTTGAGGCGAATAGCCTCTGCTTGTAAATACTGGACTGGACTGGTAACACATTGATTGTTGATCGCCTATAGACCTCTGCCAGTTTGAGCATAATTTTATGTATTTTGCATTATATAGGTTTTATGTGTATTTGATCTCTTTACGTTAGTCGTATTCTTGTAAGCATAAAACGGTTTTGAGTAAGTAAAGCTATTTTATCAAAATTACTTCAAACCTCGGTCATTCCACTGAATACAATGAGATGCTTTATGACCCCATAGTGTCAAAATGGAGATGTTTTATGCCTCTGGGTGTTAATTGGGGATATTTTCCCTTGCGTCTTTTCAGCGAGAGGCTACGAGATGTCATCACCATGAGAAGTCCGTGCATCGTGGTGACAATTCAGAGTAATGAACAACAGTAACAAAACAAGTACCTAACTAAAATGTAACGCCAAAGCATTAACAAAACTACGTGAAGTGTTCAAAACAAGCAATCAATAGATACGAACACAGAATCGCTACTGCAGAGATCATTTTCATTTGTAATGGAAGACTGCCGTTTAGACACAGATGAATGTTGCATTTGATACACATTATACATATATTCCTCCTTTAGAACTGCCTTCAATTAGTCCAGATACATTATCTCTGATAAAGTTGCAAAGCTTCATTGGTTTTCGTTTTAATCTTATTCTTGTGTCTTATATCAAATATGTACAAATTGCTAAAACCTAAAGTAGACCGATCACTTTCTGAATATATGTGATCTGAAACAAATCCCGTTGTTTCAAGCAAAAACTCTCCGAAATAAAACAGGCCAAACATTCTACGATATGATATTTATACAGATGGATCAAAACCAAAATAAAGTCGCTGCCGTTGCAGTAATAGCACACGACGTGTTCGCTACACGACTTCCAAACGAGGCAACATTTATACTGCCGAAGCAAAGGCTGTTCAGCTTGCTTTTGAGAATATTAAAATTTCTTTTGACTATAGTAAATAAACATGTTAAAGTAGTTGAACTATGCTGGATTCCAAATCACATTGGTATTCATGGCAACACCGAAGCAGACGAAGTGGCAAAAGATGCATTTCAATATGATATTGTGTACACTGTGAAATTCTATAAAACTATATGTAAATTCTCTTTGGCAAATACAATGTATATTGGGATTTCTGCGACATACATAAACTCAATTGAAAACAAACCGTGAAACATCATACTGAAACGCCAGGATGAAGTTATTATTTCACGATTACGTATCGGTCATACGAAATTGACACATTCTTACATACTTAAAAAGAGATTTTCAGCCTGAATGACTGTCTATTAACGATATATACATTGCATTCTTTTCGAATGTAGCGATTTTTCGCCCACACGAAATAGACTTTTTCATAGTATACAAACATTGCAGGGTTTATAACAAATCCGTTAAAGTCATCATTTCGCAAATTCTACGGTCGCTATAATGACCTTGTTTGCGAATACAAATTATCATCTAAATCATATGTTGACTGATTTGTTTCATACCCTTTGTTAGACTGTCATTTTCATACTAGATTTGACGACGGGTAACCCCGTTTACTTTGTTTCGACTACAGGCTCACGGGGTGTGACCGGTCAGCAGAGGATGCTTACTCCTCCATGGACCTGATCCTGCCTTCGCTTCGTCGAAGGTCCGTGTTGCCTACACTCGATTTTGTATGTGTTTTTTGGACTATGATTACGTTTGATCTTTGTTAACTTCGCCATTTTATATACAAACATTGCAGGATCTTTTTACTAATATTGACGATCATATAATACAATTTTTAAAGGAGGTGATATTTTACATTAAAATTTGAAATATGTTATTATACAACTGCTTGTAACGATTCCCCCTCTTCTTTATAATATTTTACATATTTTGAATTTTAATGTTCGACGGTGCCCCGTTCAATGATCACAAACCCCCTTGGCAACAAAAAGATCGTTTCCCTGATGTTCCAATAAAAAAGAAGGCTCACTGAGTCGGCAGGGAAACTTTGAACAATTCATATTTCAGTTAGTTAACCACCGTATAATGGCTGAAATATTGCCAAATCGGCTTTA
>CAJDSM010015602.1:12242-31631 GCA_903981925.1 Ostrea lurida
CCCCCTCTCTTTATAATATTTTACATATTTTGAATTTTAATGTTCGACGGGTGNTACAATTTTTAAAGGAATGTGATATTTACATTAAAATTTGAAATATGTTATTATACAACTGCTTGTAACGATTCNTGTAACCAATCAAAAGATCGAATAGATATACCTCACAGAGATTACCGAACAAAGAATATTGGTGACAAAGAAAGCACATGTATAACTGATAAGTTGAGTAAAAAATATTAAGTGACAAACTAAAGATTGTCAATATGTTCAATATCTAACTCAATTTCTTGATAGTACGTCACTTGATAAATACGATGGCGTAATATTTGAATGTGATGTCACAATGCCACGCCAAGCGGAGGCTATTTTCAATGTAAAATCAGTAAACTTTGGTTAAATCTTTTAAAATAGACTGCTTTCAAATCCTGCATATATTATAAGAACCTAAAGATCACAGGCTACCTTCATTAAAGGAGGTTATAAGCATATGTATCTGTGATCGGGGCTCTTGTTATGAAATCGACAACTCTAGAATAATAAGGCAGTATAAGTTGAGGCTCCAGATTTCTTGCATATATTGTGTCACAACGGTATTGAATTTTCTCCTTCACAGCCGTTTGTGAGCAGTAAACATAGGGACTTGATAAAGCATGGTGACAATAATCTCTGTTGTACATTATATTAACTTAATATTGATTGGTAACACTGTTTAGACATCTTTAATATAATGAACAGAGTTGTGAAAGGCACCAGTATAGCAATCAATTCACATCTTGGAATCGAATGAAAAGAAAATCGCAGTCTCCATGCTTGTCCTTTAAGAAATGAACAGATTAAGATGCATTCTTGAGTAACGTTCCTGGGGATCTGAAAATTGTGTATCATAATTCTATATCTTATCATTTGCATATTCAAGAATGAACATGTGAAACAAACATGCAAAAGGTGATACATGTGTATATTCACTAAGCCAACTGGATTATTTACATGTACCAATATATAGTTGATAGTTAGTTGACAGTCCTTGAAATGTTCTAAATGTGCAATTTTCATAGAAAAGATATTTAATTTGTATATATAATTTTACTGGTAAAATGCCTATATATTCAAAATGGTTGTTGAATAAAATTAACATTATAAACTAAATATATCGCTCTGCACTTCGTCAGATTTGACTATGCAGTGTTTCGATGTTTTGTAATCTCCACTGAAACTGGTACCGTCTACAACGTTATCTATTTTCATATGAATCCAGTAAATACCGTGGGCTATTAAACAAATTGGATGTGTATGACAGCTGCGATTCACACAATGATACACGTAATAACTTCTTTCATGTCTTTTTCTGATAAATTGTTATACGTTTTATGTCTTGGCTAGGGTAACAAGTCAATTAATCGTTTTATGTTTTACGTGTATTTCCGGAAACTTTGCATCCTGCGTTCTATCTGCTGCTGAACTTGATACATGCTTTCCCACCACAGTCAACACTTACTAAACTTTATGGCTTAAGAATATGAACAATCTGTAATGGCTTTGTTTGGCACTCCATTTTTCAGTTCTATAATTTTTTTTTCATTTACATATTTCGGATTTCCAACATTTCGGTATGAGCATCACTGAAGAGACATAATTTGTCGAAATGCGCATATGGTGCATCAAAAATTGGTACCGTATAAATATAATATTAACATTCTAAATAATAACATCTACCAGTGTAAATCAAATACCTCATACATAGTTCTCGAGACACTGTGAATATATTATGCAATTCTCTCGTATATCACATATTTGGCTTTCCGATTATTTTCATGTGAAAGAACTTTTAAACTTCAGACGTATTGCGTCACACCATATTTAATGAAAATAATTGGAATGGTAGTTGTCAAGAACAACTTTGAAATGTTCAATAGTTAACGCACGACGACTGACGCAGATCTATTGGATTAGGCCATCTAAAGGAGTGTGCCTACGAAGGGTGGAAATCGGCCCTGTAAAATGGTAAATTTTAAGACTAATAATAGCCTTTGGGTGATATTTTATCAGGGTGGTAAATTTTTTGGAGTTTTGTATTGGTGTATCTGATATATAATGCCCATCATGAAAAAATCATAAAATACAAGAATTTGCTTAAATTAGCCACATTTTTTTTTATATGAAATGTTCAAGAATTTATGTAGAACACATGCTCGGACCAATTTTATTTTTGTCAATTTAAATATGATACTCGGAAGGTTAGCATTTTGAAAACATATTTATGGTCCAGTTCTGTCCTCTATATCAAATGTGGTGATTTTAAGCAAGTTTAAGTCATAAACATCAAGCGATATAAGTTATACCTCTACACATATGCAAATATACATGTAGCTCGATCGGATTAAATAACCATCGAGCTATAATGTAATACAGGCCAAAGATTAGACGACACAGTGATCATCTCTTAAGGTAGCTCCATTACACCAAAATTTTAATTAATGATCGTTTAAGCACCTTTCAAGAAGCACAGTTTCGCCATCGAAAAAGTAATACAAGCTCTCAATTATTTTATATGATTTTTTTCTGATTTTCAGGGAATAATGAAAAAGTTGTTTTCTTTGCAGAAAAGAAGGATTCTTGAGTCCAAATTTCGCTGTGATTTGATGTATTATGATGTTTAAATAAATCATGATCAAAAAGACTCGGATATACAATCCTGTAATTTTAAAAATAAAAATATTTTATGAACTAAAATGTTATTTGTTGATATTTTTTAAATCTATGGATCAATCTTCAAAAAAATGTCACTTAGAAAGATATGTCGGAGAAACATATTTTAAGAAAAAATTGAAATGAAATAGCCAAAATTTTTAGAAATATTGCGTTTTTTCAAATTTTGAACCAAGCCCGATCGAAATTACACGAAAAGTCATAGAGAGCATTGTAATCAGAAAACTACATTCCCTTGATGTAAATGGTTTACACATTAAATGATTTTTATAAAGGAAAGTAATAATTTGTTTTGATGAAATGTCCACATCATTACCAGTAAATATGTTTTATTCAGTAATTTCTATCATTTTGATCGGGCTCGGTACTTTTTCTTCTTCGCTGTGATAAATCTGAAATATAGCAATATATCTGAAATTAGAACATTTCATTTCAATTTTGTTTAACATATATTTGTCTACATGTCTTTCATTTAATTACCTGTTTTTGAAGATTTTGTCCATAGATTTAAAAAATATCAACAAATACGTTTTCAATATTCGTAAATATTTTTTTCTCTAAAAATCATAACTTCTATCGGTCTTTTAGGCCTGTTTTATTAGATTTCATATCATGCATCAAATCACAGCGAAGTTTGGATACTAGAACCTCTTATTCGCAAAGAAAACAACTTTTTTTTATCTCTGGGGAAAGACTACAAAAAATTCATGTTAAAATAATTGAGAGACTTGTATTACTTTTTTCGAAGGTGAAAACATGCTCTTGAAAGATGCTTTAATGATCATGAAAATAATTTTGGTGTAATGAGCCTCCTTAAGTTCTAAAATAGATACAAAAATTAGAATTGGGCCGCACGGACCCTGGACACACCAGAAGTGGGATCAGGTGCCTAGGAGGGAGTAAGCTTTCCCTATCATTATCCTAATTGATTTTTACGCACATTTCGGACAGTTATGTTCGCGTGACGTCACAATTCAAAATGTAGATTGTGATGGCGACGTGAAAGCGTGGATGGGCATGCAGGGTGAACACAACACTGAGTCAGACGTGGAAAGGGTCAGGGGAACTTCCCACATTGAGAAATGGACATGTGAAAGGGACTCATGTTTTACTATCTCAAATTCATGTTAAATACGCCTAATTACGGTAAACGAAATCCTCCCTAGTAATACATGTAAAACCATTTCTCCGCGCCATTAGTATGCTAATAAAGGAATATCCGTTTTACCTTGGATTGAATAAACTAGAACTTCTTATTGTGGACATTGTCTGATTATTAATTTTCAATATAGCATATCATTGTAATTTAAACAATTGGTGGGTTGCTTTGGATTAAGCTTCTGAAAGCGCTTAATATTTAATTTTACTGTTACAAGCAATTTGATTGGCTGAAATCGATTGAGCAACATCAATTATCTTGGAATAATCTAACTTGCTCTTTGTGACGTCCTAGGATGAGTCCACATGCATTTGACGTTATTGTTTCCACTTTAGTTGCTACGGCAAAATTCGTCCGCTTCATTCAAAATCCTTAATTATCGGGCAAGTTCTTCATCCACAAAGTTAATACAATTTTTAAAATTAAATTATAAGAAGAAGCTAATTTTGACCTTGTTATACGATATACATCTTACTTGTTACAGTTTACGCTAAATTATATCCGCTTCGCGAGTCTAAATGGACATGTTATTTTGTTGTTGTAACATAAAATAAATGATAGAAATAAATCTTATATTTTTTCGGGCGATATGCAGGTTATCACCGAGATTTTGACGTAAAACTTTTCATTCAATGCGCTTCGCGCATTGATGAGTTTTACACGGTCTAAATTCGGTGATACCTGCATCACCCGAAAAATATAAGATTCATTATCTTATTACATTTAATTTTTATTTCACGTGCATCCACTGTTGCCGATTCTCATTGGTTAAAACACCTTTAAGAAATTGAGGTGATTTTTCGATCACGTACTGAACAACAACCGAGGCCCCTGTCACAGCAGGTGTGGCACGAAAAAGATCCCTCCCAGCTCAAAGGGCCTGAGTGCCGAACTAAGGCCTAAATTTGCCGTCTTCACCGGCAAATGGTGACGTCTCCATATGAGTGAAATATTCTCGAGTGGACGTAAAACAATAAATATAACTCATCTGAACAACAAACTAAGTCTAATGGACATTGTTTTGTTGTTGTAATATAAATTAATGATAAAAATATTAGAAACTGACATGGTCAGCAGGCTATCAAAGGAAAGTGACATCTGTATGAAGGTGCTGTGTACCCAGAAGTATACACTTCTGCCTCTTCTTTGCAGAGTTCAATTATGCAAAGTTTCAAAAAACTGTACAATAAAGCTTTTTGAGTTATCGCATTCACAACGAAAATTTGACGAACAGACGAATGGACGGGCGACGGAACCAAGAATTTATACACTTCTGGCCTCTTATTGTAGAGTGACAATTGTGCAAAGTTTCAAAAACTGTACGATAAAAACTTTTTGAGTTATCGCATCACAACTTTAAGTTATCGCATCAAGACGAAAATGTTGAGCGGACAGACTAACGGACGGGCGGACGGAACCCAGAATTTATCACAGTTTGCCTCTTATTTGTAGAGTACAACTGTGCAAGTGTCAAAACTGTACGATAAAAACTTTTTGAGTTATTCGCATCACAACTTCAGTTATGGCATCAAGAAAGAAAATGTTGACGAACGGACGGGCGGACGGAACCCAGAATTTATACATTTGCTCTTATTGTAGAGTGCAATTGTGTAAAGTTCAAAACTGTACATCAAAACTTTTTGAGTTATCGCGTCACAACTAAAATGTTGACGGACGGACAATGTGATTACTATAGGGCACCCGCATTTCATGCGGGCCCTAATAACTTATATTTTTCGGGTGATATGCAGGTTATCACGAGATTGTAGACGGTAAACTTTTCATCCATGCGCGAAGCGCATTGATGAGTTTTACCGTCTTAAATTCGGTGATATAAGAAATGAATCTTATATTTTTTTCGGGTGATGCAGTATCACCGAATTTTAGACGGTAAAACTCATCAATGGCGAAGCATATGAATTGAAAGTCTTTACTCGTCTTGTAACTGTATATAATAAATATGATGCATTTTACTGGACTTATCGCTGTTTTCTTCAATTTCCCTCACAGGCATGTGTCGTATAGAGAACGATCACAAGAATGTCACTTGTACTGTTATGGAAGAGGTATAATAGATAAAAGAACTCTCGAACAGCATTAAAGTTTTCGCTCCGTATTTGACTAAATCGATCAATTTCAGTAATGTGTATGTTCATTGTAGGACTGATTTCATACAAGCAATGTTCGACGAGTATGACAGCGGGATTCCGCCAAACTTCGAGAGCAGTGAGTATAATAAAAGCCATTCTACTAGTGAACTCCGACAACAGTAAACAAGTCTGGGGAATGTGCCTCACAGAGTTTATATTGCCCTGATCTACGAAATAATTATTCTGTGCATGTTTGGTATTATATTGTTTACTATGCTACGTTCGAGACCTCATCAAGACAGCAGGCTCACAGCAAGTGTGACCGGTCAACTCCTTCTAAACACTTTATTGCTGCTGCTGATGATTAAGTTTCATAATTCAACTTTTTGCTGCTTGATTGTTGGTGCTGAAGATGTGTCGTTTGATAATTCGATAAAGTCTTTGCTGCTGCATGAAAACATGACCAATTTTTCTACAGCTAGTTCGAGAACTAGTATTATCCAAATCAGCGGACATACACGGAGAACAATTTCAATACAAAGGAGTAAAATGAAACATTTAATCAATATCACGAAAGAGTTTGTGCAACAAACAATAAAGAATGATCTGTGAAATCTTACAAAAACCAAGAGTATAATTTTATATGTATGATAACAAACTCAATACATCAATTTATATTTGAATAAACTTGATAATCTTATATGAAAATCTTGTAAAACAGAAGGAATTTCGTAGATGATTCGCAAATCCTCTGCCCGGCCACGTTTACCTGAATCGCGCTTGACTGCTTCTGAACACTTCCTTACCACTTTGATTGGTTTTCATTATTTCATTGACAAATGCAAATCAATTAATCTAAAAGCACTCAATTAAATTAATTAATCAATTAATAAAAATCAATTAATCAAGCCTTGAATTATAATTCATTATGCCAATCTGGTTATGTCATAGGTAGCCTCACACCTTGGAAGGATATTCCATAGTAGCTCTTTGGGAGGGAACTGCGCAAAAAAGGGTACCTTTTCCCTAACTGACCTGCTCCTTTCGCCCGCTTAGCGAAGGAGCAGTGTCTTCTGATTAATATTCAGTATACTAATCCAGTGTAATAATCTCTAGGCAAGAAAATACCATCCTAATTCATTGAAATCACTAGCTGTTTTCCCCACTTTCGAATTTGTCAGTAAGATCTTGAAAGATGTTATATAAACAGTGAATGAACTATCTTCTCGTGGCAAAAGTTCCTCTCACAACCTCTTCAAAAATCGGAATTCCCCCATGTGATATAGGCTGAACCTACATGTAATGGATATCGATTAACCAATCAGTTCAGAGCTTACATGTATGTCATTGGACGTTAAGTTAAAGAGTATTTTCACTTATGACTTGCATCAAAGGAGTCTAAAGTAAGATACATGTTATAGATAACCGACTCCAACTGTAAGGGAGCATGATTGATCAAGGATTTGTGAATAGCAGAATCCCATGTGTAACAAGGATGTGAAAACGCTTTAAATGATAACAAATTAACGATGTTTTACAAAGTTTGGTACATGTAAGCCATGAGGTTATTGACAACGACCACAACCAAATTCGAACTTGACCTGTATTTTCTGGTAATATACCTGCACATGCAATTTCAACATTACACATACCTGTACATCTCCACAAAAGTGTGAGCGGAAACTGAACATTTCTTTTTTCTTTTTTTTTTTACTAAGTTCAAAAGGGATAACTCTGTCCCAAATTCGGATTTGACCTGCGTATTCCTATGACGTATCAACATGCCAAATTTTGAGTTGAATGTGTGCAAATGCTGCAGAGATAATGAACGGAAGCCAAATGATGACGGAACAGGGAACTATTATGCCCCGGCCATTTTATGGCGGGGGCCTAAAAACAGACAAAAACGTTTAGGAAATTCGGAAAGGTAAACAAGTTTGCAATCTGTCCCTCGTCTTTAGAATCGCGAAGTTCCTTTATTCTATCGATCTAAGATCCCGATAGGTTACATGTACAGTGTAATTGTATTTATTGAACTATGAAAACATGATCTCCAGAGCAAAATATGTGATTTTGAAATATAGATAACATTCTGAATGATAGATGTTGATATAACAATTGCAGTAGATTTTCTTAAGAAAGTTTAACTGAGGTGCCATTACTGTTCACAGTCTGTTTACCTCGTCCAACAATGTATCGTTTATTTCGGTAAATAACTCAATACCCTGAAGAGTCAAATGTCGGAGAACAGAAAACGTTGCGGCATAAAAGGAGAATTTATAGGGAGCATAAGAATAGTGCATCTTGCAAGTACATGTATCTGTCTTACGACACGATTTGAAATATAGCTTGAATTCATGAAATGTACTGTGAAAAGGGTAAATTTTGGTTGGTTGTAAATAGTTTAACGTCGTTCGTGAGAATTTTTCATTAATTTGCTGAAGTCATCATTGCCTTTAAAGGGGCATGGACAAGTTTTGAACTAACATGTTCGAATTTTCAATTGCCAATTTTGATATTTAAGATGCTTAATCAAATTATTTCTAGTGGTCAGTAAAATTTTATAGTCAGTTGTTGAGTTACAAGTAAGATACAGCGCTCACAACTTTTCGCTATGTAAACAAGGCTCGAGCCTTGTTTATGTTTACTAACAGATTGCTTCGTAGAAAACAATATGAGATGTGAGAAACACTAGGCACTGTTGAATTGTGTTTAGAATGAACTTCTAATTTGAAAAAGGAACGTTTAGTAGCATATTCAGTATATGTAAGCAAAATCAAGGATACATAACAAAGAATTGTAAGTGCTGTATCTCACTGTGAAGTCACAGATGATGTTCAAATTTTTCCTGACCATTGGAATACCTTAGTCAAGCATTGTAACATTAAAATTGGCGATATAAAATGGCGAAGTAACAATGTATTAAACGTAATCATAGTCCAAAACAAAATTGGCAATTTAAAATTTGAACATTTTTAGTTCAAAACGTGTCCATGCCCCTTTCCCGGGCCCCTTTAAAGGACTGCAAAATTTAGATCTGTGCTCGGAACTTACGGTCGTTGAGCATGGAGGGATCGTTATCGTGCCACACTTGTCTCTGATAAGGGGGCCTTTGAGTTTGCGCTCAGCCTCATTTAGTTCCCTATTACAAACAAAAAGGCGAAGTTAACATTGTGTCAAACGTAATCACAATCCAAAAAACATATACCAAATCTCGTGTACGGCAACACGGATCTCCGACAAAGGGTACTTAGGATTTATTCTAACCCGGATCCTTACGGGGCTTAAGCCAGTGATTTTAAATTTCAAACTCTAGTCAATTTAGATCGGAGCAAACACAGACCCTTAGAAATACTTGATGGTGGATAAGGTGCCCAGAAGGATCTTCAGTTGACCGGTCACTACCATCGTGAGTTTTTCTGATTTCTTGCCATGACGTGTGAAAATGAAATATATCATATGTTGTCGTTTTTTATCATTGAAAACGTCATTTGAGCGGATACAGAACATGTATGAACCGTGCAGAGAGTGATTTATCGATGAAAATGCTACAAATGATTTGTTATTTCCCTAAATATGTAAGTGTCACAAATGTATTCGTGTTGTGAACTTTGGCTCTTCGGCATTTGAAATAACGTTAATCGAAAATGCATTTTTTCTCATTCATTTTTCATTCAAGGCCAAAACGGTGTGCTTCCAGTTACCCGACATGCCCTAAAACTTTCTCCTAACACTAATTTTCCGGATAAATTATTTGAAAATTTTCAAAATGGCTCGATCTTATTGGTTTCGGAAGCCAGAATCACGTAAAATCAGTGTTAACGTGTTTGTTTGTTTTGGATTTATTATACCCCACGCAACGAGTCGCGGAGGGTATATTATTTTTCGGACCATGTCTGCTCAGTCAGTCCGTCAGTCCTGTTTATTTGTGCAGCGCAACTCCTCTGAAACCGCTCAAGAATTCTTGACATTGTAGTTATGAAGAACATACCATGTAGATGTGCATATATGCAGGAATTCTGATTCAATTTTTTTTCGGGGGAATGTGCCCTTTTGACTTAGAAATTTGGCCACATCTTAAATATACTATTGAACAGTTTGTCATGCGTCAACTCCTCTAAAACGCTTCAACAGATTATCGTAAACTTTTAGTATGAAGCAAGATATTTGTGTAAGATGTGCATATACACAGGGAAATTTCTGGTTAAATTTTTTTTTCGGGGAATTAGCCCTTGAACGTAAGAATTTGGCCCATATTTAACTATACTATTGGAACAAGTTTGTCAGCTTGACTCCCTCTGAACCGCTCAACAGATTATCTGTAAACTTTTTAGTGATGAAAACATACTGTTTAGAATGCGCATATACACAGGATTCCTGATTCATTTTTTTTTCCGGGGAATTATGCCCTTTGACCTCTTCACACATCGAAGATTATAACACTGGAATGGAAGATAGCATAAAATTATTGTAGTATTAATGAAAAGATCTTTAACTTGTATTTTAGAAAAAAAATCCTAGTATAAATCAATAGTTAATCAAATTATGTGTATCCATTTAATAACTCGATATTTCAATGTTATATTTCTACACCAGATTGCCCAAAACTACATTTCAACGGCATGTGGGGCGTGGGGTATGTGGAGCTTGTTCACTTTATTCCTTACCATTTTGAATTACGCGTCTATACCTCGTATTACCCAATATTGAACACACCTTGATTTATCACATGTACATATCGAGGGTGTCAGTGAGTCGCTATACTGCCTATATTTTTCCTCTATTTTTTCAGGGGTTTTTCCATAATATTTCCTAATATTTTACCAAAATCCTATAAACATGTATTGACTAATATGCCTATATTTTTATCAAAGATAAAAGAATTTTTATTTTTTTTTTTTTTTTCTCATTCCTATAAGGGCCCTCATTGTCATTTGATATTAGAGAGGTATTTTAATCTTGAAGACAGGGCTATAGATGTGGTCAATGCTTATAATTAATTGTGATGTTATTAGAGGCATAAGCTTACCATGATAACGTTAGCACATATTGTCCCTGGTCTTCTATGGCAGGAGTATTAATTCTACACATTAAAAAAAATTTGCATTGAAATTGTGATATAAAAGACTATTATGTCTCCCCTCGGAAGCCCCCCCCCCTCCCCCCCCCCCCCCTCTTCAGGGGGACGATCGACATATTGTTTTTTTGTATTTTCTGCCGTCTGTCATTAAAATCTCGTGAACACTTCTCCTACATCACGCTTTTCAAATAGCCATGAAAACGCAGTTGCCTTTGTGAGATGCTGCAGTTACCGAAGAGATCTACTAGATTTTACCTTACGAGAGTAAGTGGATTCTAAGGGTTGTGGATGTAAAATAGCTCGCAACTACTAATCCTCTTATCAGTTATCAGATATACCTGAAATTTAATGTTTCACTACCTCAATGCATTTACAAATGTGCTTACATCAGGACCAGGAGATCCAATTGTTATCATCAAATGTTATGCGGATCTAAGAGGGGTGGGATTTAAAAATGGCTTGTGACAACTCCTCTTCTTATATGCATACGGAAACTTGAAATTTTTGTTTCAATATACTTATTATTATTACAGATGGTTCATAGTTGGTTTGAACTACGGCATTATCTATTTTCCTACATTACAATGAACAAGGAGAGTGGTTTGCCCAGCTTTTTTCATGTCAAGGGTCACATCGGTTTTGAAAATATAAATGGCGAAGTAACAAAGTATCAAACGTAACATAAGTCCAAAAAACACATAAAAATCGAGTCGAGGGCAACACGTGACCTTCGACGAAAGCGAGCAGGATCAGTGCCATGAGGAAAAGCCATCCTCTCTATGACCGGTCACACCCGCCGTGAGTCTGTAGTCGAACAAAGTAAACGGGGTTACCCGTCGTCAAATATCTTCTTCAACGCATCTCTCTCAAATTCATAATAAGTCGTAGTGTTCCGTGCTGGCCTCTCTTTCTTCCATACCATGCAGTGGCAAATTAAGGGAGGGGGGAGTATTTTGGTACGCTACTTTCCAAATTTGGGAGGAGGGAAAGACATATATGTTTTGTAATGAAACAAACCAATTGTTAGAATGATGGTTTGAATGTATTTTGGCAATACTAACTGTCGAATAAGCCCTCATCTTGTTATCTACATCAACCATGGGGATCTGGGGTAGAATAGGCTCCTCAGCATCCCCCCTTGCGTGTCGTAAGAAAGGAGGCCGCGACTGAATGGGGCGGTCAATCGGAAGGAGAGGCCAAAACCGTAGGTCACCGTGTCACAGCAGGTGTGGCACGATAAAGATCCCTCCCTGCTCAAGAAGCCCTGAGTGCTCGAGCATAGCCTAAACTTGAGCAGAAACGCTTCTTCATCGAGCATTAGGTGAACGTTCCTACATTATGAGTGAAATATTCTCGTGGAAACGTAAAACAATCAACTACAATCAATTTCAAATCATTTACTATCATGCAATATGAATCTTTTAGATTGAAGTACAAATATATTTTATTTTATGTCTCTGCGTCAATGAATACATTAAAATGCCAACGATGTTAACTTGATTATGTATATTTCTGCATTGAGTAAAAGGGGGTGTGGTATGCTAAAAGGGAAGGAGGAGGGCCATTACAATAAGGGTTTAAAAAATTCGTATGAGAACAATACCCACATATTTTTTGATTGAAAATGACTCCTGTTTCATTTTCCTATATATGTTTGGGTAAAAATGGCTTAACACCTCTCTGAAGAGGTTCCTGTATACCGGTAATTGAAACGAGACAACCCTAGCCCCCCTCTTGGTTTTAGAAAATATATGACTCTGTATTGTATAACATGCGGTTTGCATAAATAATTTAAGACAAGTGCTGGCAATGCCATGAAATATTGCCATGTGCTATATCTGCAAGTCACAATATATTATGATGTACAGGGGCGATCCAGGAATTCTGGTAGGGGGAGGGCTGGAGATTTCTTATCAGCAGGCGAGGGGTCCTGGGGGCTCGCCTTAAGGACCCCAGTGGGTCCAGGGGTCGAAGCCCCCGGAAGCCATCCTGAACATTTTTGTGTGATTTTAGGAGTAAAAATTAATCATAATATAGCGCCTCATGGTGAAGTTACATCCCCTCCTCGACAGGACCGTAACTCAGAGATTTCCCCATTTGGGGTGGGTGGGAGCAGCAAGACTAGAAGTGATGAGGGACTTCGATTTTAAAGGGCTGCTAATCAAGATGTCCAACAGCTGGTCCAGGAATAACCCTGGTTGAGAAAAGGTCCCAGAGGGCCCGAACCACCCCGGCACTCAAAAATTTTAAGCAATTTTCAATCCATTGCGTCTGGGGATTTTAGAGTTATAAAAAGCCCCTAGAGGATCCAGGATGGGCCCTGGTAGGCGGGTACGCCGCTCCGGAAGCTGAGCAATTTTAGAAGGCATTTCATTTGCTCTGGGGTTTTTTTTAGGCCTAGAGAGAAAAGATCAAATGGGCCTCTCGGTAAGGGGATCCAGGGGCGAAGCCCCCCAGAAGGCCGGAGAGGTTTTTAGGCTATCTTCATTTAAAAAGGGGGTGCACGGACAAACCACAGCACCCCACGGTTACAAGCTTCTTTTTCTTAAGAGCTAATGACAGGCAGGTAAAAGTTGAACCGAGCAATATTTTGCACATTAACTGTGGATAATTATAAATAACCGAGTACTCCCGTAATTTTTGAAAATTTTTAAGGGGGAGCGTTGCGCCGCAGCCACGCCCCTAAAAAATCCCCATGGATCGGTGTGCGCGCTGCGCCGTGTCCATCGTCGTCCTCTTCTCTCTTTTTAACCTCTATTCCCAAATGCTTCTCGTCCTCTCTCATCTTTTTTTGGGGGTGGGGGGCGTACGCCCGGTAACGAACGCCTTTCCTTGAATCCGCGCCTGATGTATTATTATAACACCGCTCCGAAGGAGGGGGTATACTGTTTTACCATTGTCCGTCCGTCCGAAACAAATATTTTCGTCACACTTTTCTCTGAAACTGTATATCACAGCCACTTGATATTTGGTATATGACTTCATCTAGAGGTCCCATACCGCGCTTACCGAATTCAGACCTTTCACATGTCAACTTCCTGTTGCCCGACTGTTAATAGTTTTTAGTCGGATTGTGGAATCAATATTTTCGTCGCACTTTTCTTTGAAACTACGTATCACAGCCATTTGATATTTGGTATATCACTTCATCTAGGGGTCCCATACCGCGCTTACCTAATCCAGACCTTTCGCATGTCAACTTCCTGTTAAGTGACTTAGATAACATTTCCTTTTGTTCCTCCGAAACAAATATTTTCCTCGTACTTTTCTAGCTCTGAAACTGCATATCGCAATCACTTGATATTTGGTATATATCATTTCATCTAGAAGTGAGAGGTCCCATACCGCGCTTACTGAATTCAGATTTTTCACTTCTCAACTTCCTGTTAACCGACTTAGTCAATATTTTTGAGTCTTGATGTGGAATCAATATTTCTCTGAAACTGAGCATCACAGCCACTTGCTATTTGTTATATCACTTTATTTAGGAATTCCATACTGCGCTTACTAAATTCACACCTTTCGCATGTCAACTTACTGTTAACTTGACATCAACCTTAGTAAAAGATGAACACATTCTCTAGGTAGCAGCTATAAGAGCGGGGGTATCTTCATTGAACAGTACGTAGCTCACAGAATCCTTGTTCATGATGGATCAACAACAGAAGTAGTATGAGATAATGGGGTTTTACGGTGAAAAATCACTAATTTCTAATGCTGTATTATGGTTCTTTAGGTGAACATCTACTGAGTTCACGATTTATATTTCCTATTTCAAAAATTCTCAGCGAATTGTTTTATCTACAGCACTATATATTAATCATGGACTCGATATTTTTCTCCTTCGATGCTGGTTAATCGGGACAGAGCCGTCTTTTGCATTGTGAAAATGCAAAGACTGCGAACAGCGACTAATTCCGCAAGTCCCAAATAGAATACAAAACAAGAATTGGACAAGTGTCATGTCAGTGTATTTACAAGAGCATGTTCTGTGTATGATCAGTGTTTTGAATCGAAGCAGGCTACGTACAAACAAGTTGTTGATGCAGAGGTTTCAACAGTCACGTTTAAAGGCAGCATTTCGCGAATAATATGGTTGTTATAACGGCCTAGTTTGTCAGTATGGTCTGCGATTGGATAAAATAATTATGCTGTCAGATGTGTTTCATAGCCGTGCTTATACACTGATTTTGACTACGGACTATTCCTTTTTCTTGATCAAGATTATGGGCTCACGGGGGTGTGACTGAGGATGCTTACGTAGCATCTGACAACTCCTCTGGTGTATCCAGGGGCAGTGCTTGTCAACCCTTGTTTTGGACTTACGAGATTGACAACTGTTCACAATCTTCGTCTTTTGATCATACGTTTGAACAACGAAGGAATTAACTGGATATGATCCATCTATATATTCGATTCCATGCTTCAATATTTGAATGAATTTCGACAATTGTTTTTCCACCTCGTAAAAACATTGTCAAATCATAGCACATTTGTATTTATGAGGTTGTACGGTATATCATTCATCATTTCATCTGCTTCAACCAGTTAATTTTAATTTTTTTTAAATTTTAAACTAATTTTGATTTAATTTTTAATTTTAATCTTAATTTTAAATCGGTATTTACAAACAACTGTCACTCGGCCATTTCTCATGCACGAATCAAGTGCCAGTCACGTGTCCAACAAGCTAGTTAGTTCAAAATAGGGCACCGCTATCGGGAAATGCAGAATTATAAAAATAACGAAATTTCAGCCCCATGAAATTACAGTGAATAAAATTGAAAAAGATGTTAAATAAACCAATCGCAACACAACCCTATGTAATTACAGCGTAGTAATAATGCATGTACTTTCAACTTTTGTTCAGGTAAGGCTTCAGAACTCCAATGCCTGAAATGACCTCCGAATTCACTTCCACCCGTACATGCATGAATTAATGCCTACTACTTTGTAATAATTGTCATTTTCGGACATCAAAAGATCAATACTGTGTATGTTCCTCGTCTTCTTCATTAAAACTGACATGAAATGTGATATTTTAGCCATTACGGAAACATAAAAAAGAGAGTTAATTTTGGCATATCCGTCTATCTATAAAACGCATCTTCTCAATTAATACAGAAAAACGATATCACACTGAGTTTGTAAACTTTTTAGATGATATTTTGCTTTGAAGATCAATCACGTGTATTTACATAATAATCTCTGTTTTAGATCAATCAACCAAGGTCAACGTGGGCGTATATGTCAACAGCATCGACTCTATCAACGAACAGTCAATGGTAAGTCAGTGATCGTGACTGTGTTTAATATAATAGCAGTGTCTCCTCCCGCACACGATATCGTATTGATGCGTGCTAAACGCTAAATATCATGCACTTTAATCGAAGTACTGCAGAGTACCAAGCACGCTTTACCTACATATCTATGATACTAAATTAGGAGCTCTCTTACACCAACTATCCTCTGATGTCACTGTTTGGTCGTGATACTTGTATGTGCGTTCTCCCCCTCGGCTTTTAATCTCCGTCTTCCTTTAAATTCTTCATCATACTAATTTGAGAGTTTGGACTAAGTCGGCACCTTTTAGACGGATTCGTATCAAATACTTATACAAACATAGCTTGCAGGAGGGTCTGCAGAAGATATTTTAGTTTCACTCATTACATGCAAGTTATAGCTACATGTTTATGATGCCAAATATAGTGAATCCCTTTCTCACGAGGAGACATGCTAATTTTTATGTTTCTGATCTTATTCGATAAACAAGAGCGTGTTCTACACACAGTTTTTAAATCGAGGTAGGTTACGGACAATTAACTTGATGTTGCAGAGGTTTCAACAGTATCGTTTTAAGTCAGGAAATCGCAAATTCTATCAATGGTCGTTATAACGATCTAGTTTGCCAATACAACTTGTCATTGGGTCACATCCTATCTGGCATGATTCATAGCTACCATTAAGTCGTTCTTTATTCACTGATTTTAACTAAGGATTACCCCGTGTACCTAATCAAGATATAGGGCTCACGGTGGATGTGACCGGTCGACAGGGGATGCGTAATCCTCTTGGGCACCCGATCCGACCTCAGGTCCGTGTTTGCCGAACTCTTAAATGTTGTACTATTTATAGGAGTTAAGGGATTGATCCTTTTCACCTTGCGTGTTTCACGTTCACGCTATATATCTAATACAGTACGAGTCAATTTTGTAAATCACACATCCCAGTTTTTCAGTGATCCAACGCTTTGTTGTTACAAAGAAATCGGTGCACTGATTCTTGCTTCAGTCTGTAAGGTGTTTCTGACAGAAATAAATCTGCTCGCAGACGATAACGATTTTGTTTTAAGTAAGGTATTAGACGCTGTAAGTGATATATATGTCCAGTTGACTTTGGGAATTTTGTTATCGACCTGAAAGCCATTAGAAGCTCTCGGAGGTATCTTTCACGCCGGCTAGTTGTAGTTTTGTCTTTATGCTCAATTGAATACTAATGAAAGCCAGGTGTATTCACACTATAATCCTTAGAAGATTGCAAAAGCTGGGAAAGGATTGAATTGTTTATAATAAAGCCTATAACGGATCGATCTGCAAATGATTTGTCATTCATTGTCCGTCTTTAATAAATCTGCTACAATCGCATTCACCCGGTTCAAATCCAATATAATTTTCTTTTAACCGGTTTGGGTTTTCTGGATGACAATTGAACATTTTTAATTTCTTCTTGATAACTATCTTTCCAATTCTGTCAAAGAATCTGTCGATACAAGACGATGAATCTGCCCACACAACTACAAATAAAAAAATCAATATTTTTTCCGCAAAGAATGGGCTTTTGTGAAAGTTATGAAATATATGTACAAAAAATTATTTTGTTAAACTCCACGATTTACACCATTACTCTGAAGTGATAATTAAAGCAATGCTGGAGTTCCTCATTGACAATATATTTGTAGTTTTTGGCAATCAGGTTCTTCCACAGTCTGTTGGAATTATTGGCCAATGGGCACGAATTGTGCTCCTCTATTAGCTGACCTATTTTTAATATTCTTATAGGCAGAATTCATTCAAAAGCTTCTACACGATAAGAAGAAATCTCTAGCGCGACTTTAATTCAACATTCCGATATATTGATGACGTTTTATTATCATAATAATAGATTTCCATATCATTTCGATTCAATATATCCAACGAACTAGAAATAAAGGACACACAGAGTTCTTTGTCTGCTTCGTACTTGGATATTTTATTGAACTTGACATCAACGGCAAACTAACTACTAACTTTATGAAAACGGGACGATTTAGCTTCTCCATCAACAACTTCCCATATTTATGTGCAATATTCATCATCATCTGCATATGGTGTATATGTCTCTCAACTTATGATACGCAAGAGCTTGTTCTGCGTACGATCAGTTTTTGAATCGAGGCAGGCTAACAGACAAGTTTTTCAACGTCACGTTTAAAGCAGCATTTCGTAAATTTTATGGTGTTATAACAATTAGTTTACCAATATGACCTGCCATTGAGTCAAATCGTGTGTGTTTTCATAACCATGGTTAAACCTTATTCACAACGATTTGACTACGGAATGTTGTTTACCTGTCAGATCAAGACTATGTCCACGGCGGTGTGACCGGTCAACAGGGATGCTTACTCTCCTAGGCACTGATCCCATCTGTAGTACAGGCCGTGTTTGCCACTCTGTTTTTGTATTTATATGACTTACGGATGATACGCTGTCGTTATCTTTGCCTTTACATTCAATAATGACAATACCAAAGCTCAGTGACTATACTTAGCCAATCAAAATGCCAACACGCACTATTTACGATAAAAATACATGTTTATACAATTTCCAAGATTTGGTACATGTACGAAGACCCACTCTAAGAAATAAGATAAGTTTTCCTAATATTGAAAGCAGTTTCGTATTTAAATTACTGAAGATAAATGCATGTGTCATCGTGGTGTAGTGGTTCGCGCTGAATTCTTGTGAGAGGCATTTAAAGTAATGACCGTGTTCGAATCACGCTTTTGTTTCTTTTCTTTTTCAAATGTAACAATGCATAATACAATTTTTACAGTGCGATTAGAATAGGTTATGATTAATCTAGGCATAATTGTTTTTAGGATTACACATGGTGTTTTTTTTTTATTATTATTTTATCATTGTTAGACTTTTTTTCGGTTTTAAACATTTTATTTCCCAGACCTATGACTATAGCATGTAACAAAATATATTATCATTAGAGAAAACAGTGGAAAGCTGCCAGGGATGGGGCCCTGACTAAGCTCCATCTAAATACAAAAAACAATATATTTTCCTATTACATCTCACAGGATATAG
>CAJDSM010015606.1:33861-50484 GCA_903981925.1 Ostrea lurida
CAGAAAACTATAAGCAAAGGTACATTGAGCTATTTTGTGCATTATATGTAAAATTCTAGTGTGGAATTTTGGTATTTTTTCAAGAATCAGCTGCATGTTTGATATGTTTTAGGACAGATACAGATACTGTAGAATCATGAATTTTCATTGGGGATTTGATTTATTACTTTTTGTGGTTTAACAAAAAACAATGAAAATAAATCCATGACGAATAATTGATTATAAATAAATGAAATTTAATGTCAACGAATTCAGTATTTCAAATCCACGAAAATGAAAGATTTTACAGTATGTTTACATGTACTACTGTGCTAACTATTGATTGAATTTAGGATAACGGGACCAATATATGACTGGAAACTGTTCTACAGACAACAGAGTGCGTTCAATTATGCCAGGAACAGTCTGAGGTATTATCTGTCTGTAAGCTTTATTGTATAAGATTGAACATGATTTATCACTATGATACATGTTGATACATTGCAGATTATTGAAGCTTTAGAATATGGTTTAGTTTAACCTCTTTGTTTGCCTTGGATTAGAATGTCTCTTTGTCATTGGTTGAAACGTGTCACGTGAATGTCGGCTAAGTTTCTTTAGACAGTGAGTATCGAAATATGGCGGCCGTTTTAGTTACTGAAATTTACTTTTTCATCACATTATGTCATCAGTATTTGGTCCTAGACAAAATCATCATCTTTTATGCTGATGACACTAAGGGGGGCCTTGAAGGAGTAGGGCTCATAGGATGAATACAGTATTGAACTTCGCATAGATATGCAGAGCAGGAAATTATCATAGATTTTATAGCCCCTGGGGTTAGTGATATTTCTAACCAATACTCAGCGTGACCAATAAGGCCTGTGGGCCTCGTGTGTCTTCACATCACTCAACACTACTAATAGTACTAAAAGCAGTGTGTAGACATTTGTTGCATGTAATAAAATCATATCCCTTGTTCCTTTGTTATGTATTATACAAATCAAACTGAAGTAAAACAATGTAATATTGACAGGAGCTGCACGTTTTGCCTTTGAAAGTTCCAGTCTGGGACAGGGTGGTGGGAAGCGGATGTACCTTGTATCCAGCTATGAAGTATTTTGGCATTACTATAAGTAAGTTCTGTACATAAGGTTGAAAGTCCATGGTGAAAGTACTATAATTTCCACACTAGAATACACTATTACTATGTAGTCATCATCATCAAGAATGCAAGTAAGTGCTGGAGAAATTTCTGAAACACTTTACTAGTGCATTTAACTGTTGTACTGTGGAAGATAGAAAATTAATTTTTATGCCCGAATCTTTGATTCAGGTGCATGAAGTTTTGGCCTGTCCATCCATCTGTCTGCAAAAACTGTAACATAGGTCAAAATTTTTTATTGATAGTGATAGGCTTTCATATTTCACATGTGTATTCTTATGACAAGTCGGTTATGATGTCGATGAAGCCCCCAACTGAAGTTGTAAAATTTATGGTCCTGGGTCAGGGGCTAAGGTTGGGGCACATGTGACCATGTGCATGTATTTTAAAAATCTTAAAATATTTTTTCTTTACTCTCATATGTGTTTTAAACAACCAAAAGCCATGAATATGATGTCCATGAAGTCCTCTCATTCATTTTCCCTAGGCCAGGGGTTCTGACCCTAGGTTTGGGGTCAATATAACCATTTAGTAAACCTGTATATCAAATTAGAAAATTTTCTTTCTACTTCTCATATACATTTGAGGAAATCTAAATGCACGATTATGATTTCCATGAAGCCCTCTTACCAAAATCATGAAATTCATGCCCTTGGGTCTGGGGTCAGGCCTTAGGGTGGGGCCAATACGGCCATACAGTGAGGATGTTTTAATCTTAACCAGTCTTCTTCTCTACTTCCATATGTATTTGAGAAAAACAAAATGCTTGATTTTGATGTCCATGAAGCCCTTCACTGAAATTTTGAAATCCACAGCCCCTGGAGATGAGGAATTTTGAGAAAATTATTTTTATCATTTTATGCCTCAAAATTTCATTTTTTGGGAATCATATTTATATTTTCAAACATGATATTAAACATGTGAATGAAAGATTTCATATTAAATGCAAATATGTGACTTCCTACATGGGCTATGATTCGGTACTCAGGTGACTTGTTGCATGAAGTTGCTAACAGACAAATAAATAAACACTTCCAATTTTAGAACCTCCTTGGTGGAGGTAATGAGTAAATCTCAAGTTGCTGAAAGAATTGAATTTATATATGTACACTGTACTGACATGATTTACACGTGGAATTTCAGCCAGCTGCCATGTGAGAAGAAGCTAGACTATGAGATAATTCCAGAGGGTGAGTTTAAGATAGCACTTTACTAAATGAATTACTTCGTTAGAAGCATGCTGAGACTAGGAAAGCCTCACCGTCGCAAACCACGCCTATTGTCTCTGTTAACACTCAGGTAGGTACTCCCGGACTCAGTAACGTGGCTCGTGATGATGGGTAAGCCTTTGATGTAAAGTTGTGGAAAAGGGTCAGTCATACTGTCAGACAAAATGCCAGGGTGATTGGTGATGCCCTGCATTGAAAGAATTTGGTTCTAATGCTATTGACAGATATCATAGTATTCACTTGGGACACTTCAAATCATTGTTTTACTCAACATGGCATTCCACACTGACAATCTGAAACAGCTTTAGTAGCAGTTCTTCAGTGCACACAGCTCAGCCACATGCTTTGTAATAAATACGACCCGGCAATCATCAATAGTTTTATTAACACCCCCCACCTCACCCCCATCAAAAAAGTGGATGATACGTTCCTTTTTCTAGTAATCTGCATTTTCATTTTTCTGATGCACACCAATAATGCTGGTTTTAATTTCAACATTAAAACCAGCAAGTATTGTAAATGAACAAAATTAATGAATAATCTGATTGTTAGATAAACTGGAAATAAGCATGTCTTTAAAAAATTGCAAAATCACGAGACTTAGGTAGATTCTTAAACACAAAATATGCACAGAAAGAACTACTCGAAAATCCTTGGTTTGAGACTAAGAGGTAACATTCATCACCAAACTGCATATGCAGAGTAAAATACTGAAAATTTTCAGAATGGTACCACTTGCATCACAATTGGGTGGATTGTGTGTTTTAACATAGCTAGGATTTACAATGGGGAAGGACATACCGGAAACATTGAGGGATACTAGTAACTAAAATACAGTCTTTTTAGATTTAGAGTCAGGATTCTTATGCTAACTTCACTAACACACATATATTTCAAATATGAAATGAAAAACAGTTAGTTTCATGCAGTGTTATTATTGTACATAGAAGCGTTTATTACTCTTATTAAAATCTATTTAAATGTTTAGATTTTTGAAAGTTGAAAAAAGTCCATGTTGCTTATAGTTTGCGTAAAATATCAGTATGTCACATTATTATGAATGTTACTTGTATATCAGAATATCTGTAGCAGCGACACTCTTTTCAGGCGCTGTATGTAAACTGTACTTCGATCTGGAATTCTCCATTCCAGACAATCCAAGCAAAATTGGAACAAAAATGGTGGACACATTCATCCAGGTTAGTATTCTCAAGTTTGGTGTTGTCAAACCAAAAGTTCAATGAACAGTCAGATACAAAATGTAGGGATCTTGTTTTTCAGTATGTATGTTTATGGCTTGAGCTGGAGTTTAGTGTGAAGTGCACAAGGAAAGATGTTCTAGATTTGGATGCAAGGCAAGTATTACCAGAGTTATTATACCCCCCGCAAACAAGTTTGGGGGGTATATAGAATCTGTATCATGGTACTTTCTGTCTGTGCAAATTATTTGTGTCGGGCCATAATTCTTTGTTCTTGCCATATAGCATCCTGTATTTGGCACATGGATGCATCACCTAATGGAGACGATGTGTCATGTAACTGTGGTTTTGTCCGTCGTCTGTATCGTCCAGTCCGAGTGGTCTGTGTAGAACTCCATCGCTGTCTCAGTCCAAATAATTTGTAATCTTTGGAGATTGTGACAATATCCAATATTTGGCATCATTTTTATCCTGTATCAGCCTCACTGTAGATGATGGTGGTTATCATATATATTTTGAGATGTTACCTTCTGTATTGCACCTTGATATCTCTCTTGACCTCAATGTCAAATATATTCAGTTTTTTTATCACATGGTTTAAGTTTTGAGCAGTTTTGGTTGCGTGACTTACGCGCGCGCTCCTCTCTGGACTTCTTAGTTCTTTGCCATAAGGGGCATGCCTGACAATGGTTTGCGCCAATCATTGGGAGTGTATCACTCCAGACGTACCACTGTGTGTTCATGTTACTCTGCGTTTGTCTGTGCACCAGTCTGCAGATGTGGTTGATATCCTGCAGTTCAGGCAACTAACTATTGTTTTGAATGGAGGCAAGTAGTGGCAGATACGATTCACCATATTCAGCATGCCTGGTGTCGTATCTAATATGAGAGCGATTGTTATTGATCTCATTCCATGACCTCTATAATAGATAGAAGCCTATTGTCGCATATTTGACCTGTTGACCTATTTGACCTAAAGGTCAAGGTAATAGTGTTAACGTCCCCTCTAACATGGAAATATAGTTTTGGCATGTGAGTGTATCACCTTGAAAGGGATGTTCACTTACTATCACCTGCTCTTCTGGTATAAAAGCTTTTACTTGAGTCTCAAGGTCAAAATACTTTATAGTTTTGGTTTTCCTTAACAGTGAGACGTTCTGCTGTTGTTTCCTTCGGAGTCAATGCAAATGTAATACTTTGTGTGCCAGCTTCAGTGATCTGAGTGAGTTGTTAAAGTATCATGGTGGCAGGGGTCAGGACTCCTTTGTGCAGTTTGGACTCTACAGGTAATTCTAGTTTTTAATGATTATGTGATATCCTGCCTTAGTTTTGAAGTGAGTGGAGATACATAAAACCTAACGTAGGCACTAAGAATTTTATGTCTTATATCGCTTGTCCGTACTGTATGACAATGGTGGTTCCAGGCTACTAAGTGTTATCCGTTGCCACCTGAGAGTCCAACTATATGGATAATGGAGCTACCCATCGGGATCAAGAGCATGTTTCGCTAATCGAGAATTTGGGGATCAAAAGAGAGGTCAGTGCAGCTTCGACACATTGGCAAAGTTATAGCAAACTAATGGGTTGGGTTCCCCAGGATCTAAAGCATGGTAAGTATAGCCCTCAACCTTTTTCTACACTCACGTAGTCCACCATAACATACAAAGTGTGAGTACCTTCCCCCCACCTATGTAGTCACGCCAATAACTTATACAGGATGGACATAGCTTAGGTCCTCTTATCGGGAAGAATTGGGCGGGTCCAAGGGTGACAAAAGTAATTCAACGATATAATTGGTACTCGACATGGACATGTACAACTATTGGTTCTCTCAGGCTCTAAAGTATTATCTTTTTCCACCCTAGGGTCACTACATGAACTCAATATACTGGGAGCTTGGAACCCCAGGGGACTTAAAGCTGTTCCCTATCTGAATCTCTTTTGAGCGGTCAAAATGGTCTAAGCGCACTATGGACATCTTGTTTTACATGCACTATGATTTGTCCATTATAATAATTCTGAAAATCCCTATTCAGGTAGCAAATTGGGACAAGTGGGGTGGGGGTAATCATAGTGAGCATTGCTTAACAGTACCTATATGTTTAACCTGCATGTACATTAGTTGTAGATGTATTGAATGTGAAATTTTTTTCAGCAACTTAGACTACATAGTTCGGGTGAACGAGCAAATTATCAACCTTACTTCCTCAGACATACTTATTTCGCCAAAAAAGTTCAAAGCTGGGTCAGTGTTACCTTAAATGGAATATTCCTGTTGCAGGTGATATTGGTAAATTGATGAACGTACATGTCCTCAAATAGGCTCAAACACTTCGGATCTTCAGAAGTTAATTTTGAAGTCTCTTCTAATATCTTTAAATCTCTTCGAAGTGAAATCCATAGTAGGAGATTTTTCAATACTGTGTACATTGATCACAGATTACCAATTATTGAAGGCAATATTTCCCATCGCTTTTTTTCGGAATTTTTTGTTCAGCACATATAAAAAGCTACTACATCTGCTATGTGAAAACTGGTGACACAAACTCTCCAAGAGAATGAGAGATGAAGCAGTAATTGAAAGATGTTCCTATAATGAACAAAAAACAGTTAATGGATTCAGTTTGGACAAAGAAATCTGAATAAAGTGAAAAGAAATTGGGGAGAGTGCATGCAAGTACAAAATGAATCCTGGAGATATGAGTATCCTTTAATAGCTACCAAAAAAAACCACTTAGAAGGTCAAAATACAACAATGGGAGACAATTCCACAAAAGGGAGATTGCTATTGTTCTCTGGAATTGGAAATCTGGCGAACATTGTGAAACACCCGACGAGGGGTAGTAGAAACAACACGACATCACAAGAGATATTTTAGGGCTTAATTTTTACAGAAGAGCAACTGTCATCTTTATTTTCGTGATAAGCTAATAATGGAGAAAGAAACAGCCATTTTGTGATTTGGGTATATTGTCGTCTCAGATCAAATTTTTGTACATTATTTGTGTTTTCAGCTAATACATCGTCTACACAACCATGCTGTGCCTACTTTGTCTACATTTTGCACACTCTCACTGATTGCATACTATCTTTATCACCAACATACCATCCCCTTATCGCATGAATAACTATACTAGTTCACATACATTCACACACCCACCCATCACCATACGGCAGAACTTAGATATTATTTTGGGGATAGTAAGAAAAAAACTTTAAAAGGTAGCCATTGGGCCACAGCTCCCTGAATGACCTTTGGCCTCTGGCTCAGCTCGCTGGTGATTTAGAAAAGATGTTTCAAGTTTCCTTAAACTGACCCCAGTGATCAGTTGGAGAAACATTTTTTATGCAGGAATACTTTTGAATCCCTATCGTTGTGGCTTTCGCCTAAACCCACGGGACAGGGGTTACACATCTAGATCAATACAATTTGATTCTACTACTTCAATATCTACAAAGCTTTAAAGGTAACATGTTGTCTTTTTGGTCTTGATGATCAGAAATTTTTACATATATTAAAGTTTGCTGAAACTTACTTGATCCCTATTAGGTAGGCCCCACCATTACACCCTGGGGGTCATGATTTGTAACAAAACTTGAATTCCATAGTATCAGAGTAGCGGTCAAACTCAAATTTAGCTTTCTATGCCAGTTAGTTCTGAGAAATTTTGTTTTTAATATTTTACGCTATATAATAAACTATGTTAAGACTTTGATCTCGCTATGTGGCCACCAATGGTCTATCGGTTTGCGCCGAGCGTCCTGTACCCAGTGCTCGCATGGGCGTCAACAACCAACCAACGACCTCTCGAATCAAAGGCCGGAGCTCTCCACTGGAGTTCATTTGCGCAGTCATTTTGAAATCCATGTTCCAAGTAATGGTTCAAACTGAACATTCCATTTATATTTTCGTGAATCCTACACGTAAAAGTAAGGTGAGAGTCATTTCTATCATCTCTTGAGAGAATACTTCCTGTCCCATCACCTTGTTTTAATATAGTAACACTAGTATTTGCATCAAGGCAGACGCAAGGTCATCTGAGTACTGATGAGCTGTTTATACAATTTACGAGTACCTATCTTTCATGAAGATCCAGTGTCAGTGCTTATTAAAAGTCTGGGTCTGAAGTTACAATAGATGTATGTGGTTCCATCGGTAGAGGTCTAAGGTCTGGCAACCTATGATCCTTGACCATCTTAGTGCTCTGCAGAGCCTAAGCTTATCTGCTGCTCATTTTTTCGAACGATCATGACTAAGTTCTTCATAGTAGGAAGTACTCATATTGTATCTGTTGAGCGCTATAGGATACTGATTTATTCACACCACTCAAGAAGTTGTACGTTTGTAACCACCACCCCGTATAAATTCTCTAACACTTTGATCACCCTCTTTATCTGATAAAATCTTTATCTGCACAGTACTTGTTAAAATATGAGATCCGACTAGTTGCGGATTAATTATTAGCTAATATCAAATTCTTTCACTCGCTGCTACTCCAAGATTGATGTTGAGACTCGAGCTATTTGAACACTTTATTTGATCTCATTTCTCATAAAGACTCGGGCTCAAAGTGCTTCCTTTGCTTGTAAATGTAGCAGATTTGTAAGTCAATATTAGAGAACTAAGGATATCGTGCTTTATAAACCTTTGAAGATAAAAAATCTCATAACAATTTTCTCCAAATATACCACTTTCAGTCTCGATTTGGTGTTCATGATGGAGGGACATCTCAACTTATACTAATACTGTCTTATATTTGTTTTTTTGGGCTTCAAATTAAATATGAGACTATAAACAAGAATAAACTCTAAGGTAATATAGAATGACTATCCATTTTCAAATATAATCACCTCCGTGTGTTATATGCATATAATACAACTAGACGCTTTTGGTCGACGTCATCAAAATTGGAGAGTGATCTTTACCTGTTTGATTACAAACAATTTCTCAGTATTATGCTGTCTGAATGCGGAATTTGTGGTATCAAGATATGTAGCATAACTCGAACCCTGGTTTTTAACTGAGTAAAAACCCCACACTATGATTCTACTTGACAGGTTTCTTCTGAACGAGGCGAATTATCATTCTCTATGTCAACTGGAGAAATACAGCGCATGATTACTGTTGTCACAATTAACAGTAGACACAGTTTCATCAACACACCTATCAAAGCCAACAATCACACCATGTCATTAGCTCTCCATAATGTATCGGTTTTTGAGATGCAGAGTTGCGTCTGAAGAACTCCGGCTCGCTCTGAGTGTTGAAGTCTCAACTAGAATTTTCTTCCTCTCCCAGCTATGGAAATATGATCATTCACATCACCATGTTCTGTCATCAGTATCTAAGTATTTCTAAAGGATTATATTTCTAAGATTAAAATGTATGAGGCAAAAAAAACATGATTATAATACCCCCCCCCCAAAATCATAAACTAGAAAAACAGCAAGAGACAGATTAAGAGAAACATATTACTATATTGTTCTACATTATACAGTTTGTTGATAGGGAGATAGAGGCACACGTCGTATCTCTGTATGGATCTCCAGGCAGTGCAGTCCTGTTCGCATAGCAGAAGGTCGATCTGTAGTAGGCCTCGGTGAACGATTGCACCTCGCATATATCAAACAGGTCTGAAGACTGTGTTTACTCTGAGGATCTATCGAATGTTCAATTAAGCTGTTTTGGTGTTCACATAAGTCGGGAGCCCGATAATCAGTAGGATTCATTCGATTTCCATATCGAGAACCTATGTCTAAGAGTAAAGGTATCGAGTTTGAAACCAGGATTCAACACCAGAAACAAAGTTAAAAGGGCAAATATTTAACCCCGGGAAAGAGACAGGGGATACATTAAAAAGTCACAGGAAGTCACAGAGAATAAACTCTAGCCACGCGTGAAAATTATTCACAGTCGAATCACAGAATTCTTATAGTCTCGCTGACATATTGTGAAAATGTGTATTCTTCGGGGCTGTTCCCTTCAGGGAGGGAGCTCTTACAAAGCAACACGGGCGGTGATGCATCTCATGAATGTGCCTCATAATTCGAGTTGCGTACTCAGTACTATAAACATTCCACTGAAAATTGAAGATATAATCTGCTGATCCCCTTCTATTTTCTCAAAAAACGATTAGAGATATTCTAATTTACGACGTTGTAGGCAACTAGGCTACCTCCGCTGATTACATCATGTTAGGGGACTGAGCAGTAGTGTATCAAAAAGAAGTTATCCAAACGCGGGATAGCTTAGCATGCTACGTATAGAAAGTATAATACTATCATTTGCCCATTATCTAACAGTAATGTTCTCTGTACACGTTCAGGGCAACAGTCTTTTTTAACATTGATTTTTAAACAGTTCTTCCTCTCAGGGGGTACACAATCATTAACAGTTAATACTGGTTGGAGAGCACTTATTTTCGTTCTCGAGAATGGTCTACTTACTGATCATAGTTAGGTATATGCCAAATTGAAGTATTGTGCTATTTATGTACAGAGTGAAACTTGTAGCTCTCTCGTTCATGATGAATCATGTAAGACTCAGCATTCGAAGACTAATGAATCCTGTCTCCATCCACAATGTACACATAGCCAGTGAGAAAGTCAGTCTTCTGCACAGTAAAGGTACTCAACATCGTAATTTATAAGACTACTACTCAAGATAACAAATCGTTGTGTTTGCCGTCAAGTTCATATGATGTGCGCTTGGTGCTGTTGAAAATAAAATACCCTAAAAATTCCGACATATTCAACCATGAGGGAATGACTATATCTACGTTCTGAAAATAATAAATTAGGCGCGTGTTGCGTTGAAAAGATCTCAGAGCATGATCACAACTCTTAAAAATAGAATATTCAGATTTTGTATCGAGTAATAAATGTAGACAGAGAATAGCAAAGTATATGCAGTCTCAACTGTCAGTTATTGTACGATGTCTTTCAGTCTCTGACAAAATTACTATATACTTGGACTGATTTGATGTTTTTACATCCTTCCTCCCTCTCAAAAGAAATATTTCATGGCCGGTGATGTTGCTTCACGTTTATAAGAAAGGTGACGAGGGCAATGATGGGGCGGGAGAGGGGCGAGGGTCCGCAATACTCTGTAACACTAAAATAAATACATGAATCTCTGTTAAGAGCTAATGACATTAACTATTACATGATAAGAGAAACGCACACACCGGTAGATATATCGCCTCATTCATCATAATTTTTCAGACAGCAGAATAAGATAATGGAGAAAGCGGACACATATTATAACTAAAATATTGCATCGACTGGGAAGTTGCCAGTACAATTGTTTAATATCATAAAAATGCATTGTGACCTTGACTACGAGCTAGTGATTTTGATCAAGAGACAAGCGGCTACTAGTGTGGTCCAATGGCAAATTCGTGTGAAATAATATTCCAATACATGCACGACCTGCGTGTCAGTGTAAGAGTTATGCATGTTAAAAAATTAAATCTATCCAATGTGACTAGACTTTTACTTATCTATCTAAGGTTCTCACTTATCATTAGCACGGCAACAATTCGATTAAATATATTTTCAATAGCTTCTTCAAGAGAGAAGTTGCGCCAGACATTAATAACATACTCTTTTGATGATCATAGACCTTTGACCAAATGCTTAGCTCTAGATGACAGCTTAAATCTGCTTGGGTGCAAGGCAACCATTCTGATGAAGACTCTAAGGGATCACCTCGCAATCAGGTAAGTCTGTCGGACAAGATAAAAGCAGTTGGAGCAAGTTGGATGAAACGTTCACTTAACAATGAACCTTTGCTCTCAGATGGAGCTCGCCCTTTCGGTCGCCAAGACCAAAGGTGAAGTATTATTCAAAGTCACTGCATAGTTGTTTTTTATGGGCTACCTGTATGTAACCATGTCAAATAAATCGAAAAAATTGGTGTTTCTGATGGGCAAAGGGCTTGCTGTGCGATGACCGGAGGGAGACTGAAATCCGTGAATGAGCAATCTCGGAGGAGTGCTTCCGCGGAGAATGTGCTAGACCTTTATTGTGTGCCCAAGGAAGAAGGATACCGCTTTTTGTGACCAATGATTCTCCTACCCGTCCAGCAGCTCCATCCAAAATTTTGTTCCATAAACATTCTTAAACAAGTCAATTCATTGCTAATTTTTTTTGGAAGAACAATTTTCTTTTCCACTATTCGAAGAGCTGTACACATGAGAGTACAGAAAGGATTTGTTTTCTAGATTTTTTGACAAAAGGACCCCCCCCGTCCCCCCTCATATTACTGTCCAGATACCTATATACGATGGCGAGAGCTTTAGCGAATAGAATCTTTAATGTGATGAATGACATGTTACCACCAGGGGTGAACAAGTTCAAAACCACTATGGGCATGGTGACCTTGGGATTTTCGTGCTAAAGTCTGGACATTTCTCCCTTTGAGTTTGGCCGCACAATTCTGTAAATGCTATCCATATCAGAACTCCTAGTCTTGTTGTAGAATGTGTGGTACTAACTTACTTACTTCCTAGAGAGAGATACTATAATTATCTGGACTCGTTGTTGCTGAAGGTGTATACAACTGCAGAGACTGGTACTCTTGTTGTGACTGATGTACTTAGCAGTGACTGCTTATCTTGTTGTAATGGTGACTTACTCTGAGACTGTACTCTTTGTTGTGAATGGTGTACTTACTGCGGAAGGACTCTGCCTTGTTGTGAAGGTGTACCTTCTGTGAGATAGAGATCTAGCTTGTTGTTGTGAATGGTGTAATTACTTCTGAGTGATGACCACTCTGTACTCTGGTATGTAAGATCGAGAAGAGACTTGTACTCTGTACTCTGTTGTGAATGGTGTACTACTGAGAGAGACTGTACTAACCTCTTGTGTGAATGGTGTACTTACTTGAAGAAGAGTGTGACCCTGAATATACCCTGTGTTCGATAGGCGATTGTAGCTATACTTCTGAGAGAGACTTCGTTGATCAACTGGAATCTGTGATGTATGTAATCGGTGTACTTAAGCCTGAGAGAATTGTAAACTCAGCCAGACTAACTCGTTAGATGATAAGTAGCGTTAGATGTTGGAGAGTAGTCGATGAGGTTGACCGGGTTTTGAGTGATGGTCCTAAGAAGATCAGAGGACTGGCACAGAGGCTGAATTGTTAGTCATATCACAGTAAGGTGGCCTAATTGTTCGATTTGAGTGAGCAATCGAGATGTAGATATTACGGTTGATAACAGGTAAATAAACAAGCTCTTGGTTTGCAGATCATTTATTAAGTCAACCTGGAAGTCAATGATACCGTTCTGGAGGATGAACTCTCTTTCAAGACTATCGTATTTTTAGTAATGGAATATAAGTCACGGTTATGAAATAAGCAAATAAGAAAATTTTTTACTGACTCATCAACCTGGTCCTCGAATGATATTCTGTAAGAATATTAATGGATACTGATGAGATTAGTACAGACTTGTACTCAATCGAGATCACATGCAAATGAGTTAGTAAGAGTCGGTTACTGGCTCCGAGTAATTTATACGAGCTCCTCTACTTTATGAGTAGGCAACCTGGATGAACAGATAAAGGTAACATCCTTTACTGTTTTGGTAAGGCACAGATAATTATGGTGCTCTACAGTTTGGTTTAAGTTCATATGATACAGAGATCTCTAAGTTTGTAAGGGTGACTATGAGGAAACAGATAATTAGAATGATCTACAGTTTGTAGGTGACAGAAACATAATATCGACTCTACAGTTTGTATAGTGACCCTCCTCAATGGGAACAGAATAACTAAAGTCTCTAAGATTGATAAGGTGAAATATTAAATTATGACTACCGGCACTACAGTATTTAAGAGAGCTATGAGCTGCACGACTAAACTGAATGATTCGTCTACCGTTTGTTCAAGCGTGACAGCATAATAGAATGGCCTTACGTTGTTCGAGCGGGTACGAGGCGTCAGATAAACTTAAGAACGTATCAATCTATAAAAGTTTGTAATGCAGGTAGGACTAGAAAATAGTCAGAGTGGTCCCGAGATTTCACAGTTTAGTGAAACGACAACAATAATAGACATGATTCGAGACGTTTGTATAAAGGGCGTGACATATATAGTATAGAGATTGACTCTATCTAAAGTACATAGCTAGAATAATGAAAGGACAACCTAAGTTAATTCAGAGGGCAGTTCTAGAGCAGTTGAAGTCGTTACTAACTGACAAGAACTAGCAGGCGTCGATAGTATATATGAATGACTCAACAGTTTTCGGTAGAGTGAAAGATGTGCAGTATTCACAAGCAAACACATCATACAGTAGGTAACATACACGAAATGAAACAGAGATATATTCATATAGAATACGATTATCTAACACGTAAACTAGTTAAACAATGGTGGAATAGGATGGTAATAAATGATTTCATAACCGTATGATAACGCCACGGGGATCTGATGAGGTGCATAATAAAGATACGCAATATATATAACCGAGTGTCAGTGCGGTGTGGACTAGACTAATCATTCTACACAGGAATTAAGGTAGAGCGGGAAATAGATAGAACAAGCCTACACAGACTTGACAACAGGGCACTATGCTTGATCAATGCAACCTCAGCGGTGGTCTACACAAGCCCACGGTGGTTACACAAACCCGGAGGGATTCACACAAACCAGTGGGTTCACAAGCGAGGGAATTCGACAAAGCCACACGGTGGATCTACCACGCCACGGTTGGTTCAACGCAAAATCAGGTGGGGCTAAGTGACTGCGATGAAACAAACGCCGATGAGCGGCTGTTCTTTCCAACCATGTAAATGCGTTTACCCCGAGGGATGTGTTCGCAACTAGGAACAAATTCTTATTATTGGACCACACCGCAGGAAGAGGTGATTGTATCTTGCCGATAACACCTATGAAGCCAGGCTACTGCTCACAGGAATGGGTCTACACAACCGCGAGGGAGTGCGAAAATCACACACTGTTTTTATGCCTTGTGACACCAGACCCGGTGAAAAAGAAGGACAAGTGAGATCACTACAGGAAATAATCAATACAGTACATGTAGTAACTGCTTAAGCCGCTACTGGGTGGTGTGTCCTTAGCATCACAAGGAGCTACAGGAGTGGAGTTCATATCCTCAACCACTGAAAACCTAATTGTACACGAAATCTTCAAATATCAACTGAACGCTGGGTGGTTTTCGAAATGACACGATCACATCTATGAGACCCACTTCCTGCGTGGGTTAACACAGACCTCCCAGTTTTTAGTCCACCTGGAGCGGAAAGATTCAGAGATGAGCTATTCTTCGATGCTGCCTTGTCAAATTGTCGGCGATCATCGTGACTCGTACACTTTGTCACCAACTTCTATCGCACATTCAACAACCAAATATGGCTAGGACTACAAAAGCAATGAAAAAATTTTCCTGATCTACACCCAAAAACATTTCCCCACTGCAATCACATAAAGCTTGGAGTATCAAAATGCTTCACTCATCATATTAATGGGGTTATAAGTGGGCTCACGTTTGTTCATTCATTATCATATAAGGACCAATTGGATCTCGTAAAAGTTTAGGGCTCTCCATAACCTGAAAAAGGAGCGAAGCATAAACGCGGTAAACGCACACGAAAACATGCAAAAATTAGGTGTGTCATTTAAAATTGCTTTCCTCAAACTCGGGCCATGGAAGCTGAAATTTTATATTGGTAAGCTTTTTCCTGACTTTCTGTATGGTATGATTCAAGTTTGTTTCAAATATGACCTTCTGGGGGTATCGATTTGGGTCCCGCAATTCACGGGGATGAATAAGTTTATCCATGCATCATAGGGGAATTATATAATGTAGCGTAAGAAATCTTCCTCACAAGAACCACGGAGAGGACAGCTGCAATGTATATGGAATGCATTAGTTCATAGGGATATTAGAGGATATTCTCAATGTCATTGTTCAATCAATATGGAGACATCCTCTTGGGGGTATCAGATGGGGCACAATAGGCAGCAATCAAGTTTGTGACATTGATTATCTATTAAATTGGAAAAATAATTTTGAGAATTGTTCAAAAATTTAATCTCTTTATGATGGGAATCTATAATTGAGAGGCCATAAAAGCTAAAATTTCTATATGACAGTTCCTTGATATAGTTGGGATTCAAGGGTTCTGTTCAAAAAGCCGAGCCCCTACAAGGGTACTGGTATGGGCCCAAGGGGAATCAAGAGGTTTCACATGTCTCGAATATATGTAGTTTTAAAATTATTGTCTTCTCAAGACCAAAAGACCCAATTATACAAATAAAAGACCTTCCTGATAAACTAAGACGTAGAATCATTATTTGATGAATAATAGGCCTCCTGACTCTGTTGTTATGGTCTATGAACAGATGCGAGGCAACCCAGGGGATCCAAAGTTTGCATAAAATGTTTCTTTCCAAACTCACTGGGTCAGTTTTAAGGAAACTTGAAAATTCTTTTCTAAATCACCATGCTGAGGCAGGGCAATGGTCATTCAGGTGAGCGATGTGGCCCATGGGCCTCTTGTTAAAGTTTTTTTTTTCATCCCCAAAAAATTATTAGAGTTCTCCGATTGGTTAATATATAAACATAAATATTCATAAAGAGGAGGGCTATGTCAATGATACATGTGCAAATGTAGACAAAAAGCATGGTTTGTGACGATGATTAGCTGAAAACAATATATGTACAAAATTATTACAGAAAAATTACCCAAATCACAAAATGCTGTTCTTTCTCCATTTTTGCTTTTCACAAATAAAGATGACAGTTGCTCTTCTGTAAAATAAGTAAATATTTTGTCCGATGTCTGTTGTTTCTCTACCCCTTCGTCGGGTGTTTCACAATGTTCGCCATTTTCAATGTCCAGAGAATCAATAGCAATCTCCTTTTTGTTGTTCAATTGGTTCCCATTTG
The DNA here is from genome assembly GCA_903981925.1 of Ostrea lurida. Lineage (NCBI taxonomy): Eukaryota > Metazoa > Mollusca > Bivalvia > Ostreida > Ostreidae > Ostrea > Ostrea lurida. The sequence continues at coordinate 50,353 of CAJDSM010015606.1, forward strand.
TTTTATTTTGACCTTCTAGTGGTTGCTCTTTGGGTGCTATAAAGGAACTCTCTCCAGGGATCATTGTACTTGGCAGCTCTCCAATTTCTTTTTCCTTTCCATTCATTTCTTCTTTCCAAACTGAAGCCATAA
>CAJDSM010015610.1:1739-35510 GCA_903981925.1 Ostrea lurida
TCTCTCTCTCTCTCTCTCTCTCTGGTGGGGGTGGGGGTATGATTAGAATTGGAATTGCTTTTCATCTTATTCTGACTATCATGCTAAATACGATATGAATACGTCACACTGTAAAAAATGGAATATGTAAATTTTTTGTTCAAAATATTTCATGCAGATGCGTTTAACTTCTGAACGGTATGGTTCGTTGTAATAAGCAAAACAATAGAATACCTATCCGTCGTCTTGTCTATGACGTCTACGTCCACACTCGTTTACTAATTTTTTTCAGAGTATTTAAATTTTGCCAATATATTGACGATGTGAGAAGAATGGAATGATATATATCTCGTGCAATTTGACAATGCTATATGTTAGATGATGTAATATAGGCAACTTTACGTACATCTGTACTTTTAATGGGTTTTTTTTTTTTTTTTGTACTTGATCTAGCATCTATACTCGCTGTTCACTGACGCATTTTTTTAAAAGGTAATTTCGCGTTTCTAGGACAGACAATTTCAAAAATGTTGTACCTTTATACCTAATTTTAGCTGCAAAATCATAATAGAAATATGTTATATCTTAACCTTACATATGTTTTGTAATCTGTTTTTAGAAAGGAAAAAAAAAACGTGATTGGGGAATTCCAGAATTGTGACGCAATTTCCTATTTTTACGTTTTTTGTCTAATTTTTGAAAAGGTAAATATTATTTCTACAAAATATTAAATAAATTACAGTTTGTATCTTTCTTGACGTCAGCGAAAGTTCTACGTAATGTAATTAATCCATCTAATTAGACGCACACATTATCATATGTATGATTTTGTCTAATTTGTTTTAAAGGGGACATCAATTCGATTCAAACAATATCTTTTATCAGTATTATTCCTATTATGAAAATCCATTACAAACTAAGGCATAGCTTATAAAAACCTTTGACTTTTAAAAATGCAAACTTATCGGATAGAAATTATCATTTGAAAAATGAAGGGGTTTTTCTGCAATAAGACAACTTGGATAAAAAAAAATATACATCACATTTCATAATGAACTGTACTAGCATAATAACTGAAACATACGGAATGGGCACTTTGGAATAACCAACTATACTATTTCTGGAAATAACTTCAAAACTATAAGGTATCTTATTTTTTCAGGAAGCACGCGTATATATCGCAGAGTTTTATTATATAAGAAAAGTATTCATATTTTATGAGAACGCAGCTCGGGTTGTCTTCAAAATAAAACATACACACACACACACACACGAGAAAAAAATCTAAAAGGAAAACTTGTTTAATCATATACATAATACATAAACTTGCAATTCTTGACACTTTTGCAAAATTTCTCTCCCGTAATACGAGCAAACTAGATATTATTCCTTCTACAGAACAGACCAAAATTATTGTGTTATTGAATTTGTTTCTATTTACAAAAGACACTGGTTTTGTTTTTCTTTTCCTTTTTCCACTCAAATTGAGAGGTCGTTAGTTTTATGGAAGAAATACAATAAAAATTACGGCGTGTTTAATGTTGACATTTATATTTACAAAGTTTGATTAAAAAACATTGAATTATTTTTTAATTAAGATAAATCAAATCCAATAAATCAATAATATATGAACTGCAAAAAATCCTCATATACTGGCCTGTATTTTATAAAATCAAAAAGGCACAAATCTAGAATTCAAAAATATCGAAGTGGAAAAAAAGCGCATAATTAAAGCAGATGTTTTGTGAAAGAAAGGCTGATAATGAGATGACAATTTCTGAAAAGAAAACAACATATAGAGATAAATAAAAAAGACTTATAAATCTAGAAAGACATGAAAAAAATGTGTGTTTAAATAGATATGAGAAGAGTCGGTATGTCAAATAATTTTAGCATTGTGTGATAGTTTTTGTGATCGTTTTTGTGAATTGAATCCTTATATGGAATTATGAAATTCACCCTTATTACAACGAATACTTTAAGTCAAGTTTTCGATATCCTTTGTTGGATACTTTGAAATCAATCAAAAGACTTTGAAATATGATATTGAAAAAATCAAGTTAAACTCTCTCTCTCTCTCTCTTCTCTTCTCTCTCTCTCTCTCCCTCTCTCTCTCTCTCTCCTCTTCTCTCTCTCTCTCTCTCTCTCGTCAGTTTCATGTAAACCTTTTTTAAACCCAAGATTTTTCAGGATGACTTGTATAATGGCTGTATATACATGTATATTTCAATCCATGAAAGCGCTGCTGTACAGAACAAAAGTCAATTTTAAACTGCTATAGTCCCTTCTATATGTCTTCAATGTCATGTTTATCTCCATGGTGAAATGCTTTAAATAGTGATGTGTCATAAAACGAAATAAATTCATTGCGCAGTATACATGTATAAAGAAATAATATATAATATGATAAATTTTAAAGTAAAACATATATATCAAAATTGCATCATGTAGAAAAAAAACAACTTTTTGCAGGCAGCGATGCTTATTCGAGTGAATCCATCTGTGGTTAATGTGCACAGTATGCCAGTCAAGATTAGATCATAGACATCGCTTTTTGTGGCGAGTCTTCTCGGTAGATTTCGCGGTTTGTGTGGTCAACCACAGTCTAGTTAAATGGTCTACCAGCTCTCACCAAGGTAAAATTATACCCCATTGCTAAAGACGTATTTGCAAACTTCGATAAGAAGTGCTGTTTATCCCCACAATGGTGTGGCTTACAGTTAACGGTTTTTTTCGCTGTTAAAAACTTTTTTTTCTTTCCTTAATAAACGGCGATAGAGCAGCACTGCACGGCTTTATCAAATTAACGTTGATCATGGGGGTGTAAATGATCAAACGTTAGAGACATTTATTACCAAAAAGTGACGGTTACGAGATATATTGTTATCGTGTACGTCATACTATATATATACGAGAAAGGATAGAATGACTTGATAATACCATAGAAAATGGCTCAACAGTTACAGCAAGCCAATTTTACTTAAATTTTTAAATTAAAAAGAAATATTTAAAACTTCAATCATATTCACATATCTCTCTTTCAATTTTTTTTTCTTTTGATGTTTATTAGACAAGAATGATTCAAAATGTAGCACACAGTTCGATCGCTTGGTCACGTGATGAAATGCGCGATGAAACTATGGACCTGTACACATTATCTGAAGCGATAAATCGTTAAGTGGCTTGTAGAAAATCCTTGACCAAGCTCAAAAAGGTTGGATACCCGATTAAATAAAAATGTCATCCACGTTTTATGCATTTCTAATCCTTCTCTCACCTTGTACGATCTGACCCCAAGGCGGTACTTATTTCTCTTACATTTCTAGAGACACCTCGAATGAGCGAAAGTGCTCATAAATTCGTAATAGGATTCACGTATTTAGTTGAAAAAAGGTGTTAGAGGTCGAGGGAATAGATTTATTGTCAAATGATTTCTAGGCCAATACGTATATATACACATGCATGGAAACTTTTTTTTTTATATATATATATGCAAGTTTAATTATTTTCATTTTCAAATGGACGAAAATGCTGTCTCGTTTTTGTTTTTATCGGAGGGTGGCTCGTTAAATATTTTATACTACAGACACTTTCTTCTGAAATTCATGGTCATATCGTGGGATTTGTAATTCCCGTTAATTACTGTTGTTTACGGTACTATTGTTATGAAATAAGAGTTGACAATTTGTCTTTTCAACCGCACAGTATACGCTGTGTTGTATTACTTTATGAGAGAGAGAGATAAAAAAAAAATGTTAGATAAAATTCATCTGGCGAAAAAACTCATTTCGCTTTCGTTTTCCCTTAATGTACTGAAACGCTTGTATTGCCGAATAACATAAATTCTATATACTCGTTGTCTGTTATGTACGTAAATATCTGTTGTTATGACAAGCATGGCGTTTGCATACCGACGCAGTTGAGGATGTAAAAAAAAATATATATCATAATGGATCTATTTTTCAAAATCATTAACGCCCGCTGGCGAATCATGCAATCGCTGTTTTCCTTTATCGCATAAATGAAACACTTCCCTGAATTTTTACATAATTTTGCGGAAATTAAAGTTCTGGCTCTCCACAAAAATACCTAAATTTTTCTAATATCATCTAGTCGATCTGAATTAGTTTTTTTTTGAAGGGAGGGGGTGGTGGTGGTGGTGAAGAAGTAAGAAGGGTTAATATTTTAAAATGAGGACATGGATGGTAGTTAAATCACGCACAATAGAGAACATGCTCGCCTGTAGTGTGTCTTCCGAGAGCCCAGTTTCGTGTTTCCGCTGTGTTTTTACAACAAATTCGTTAGAGTTGTTCGACTATATACGTACACAAAAACCCATTGTCCCTTTTACCAGGGTAATAACTCGTTCATTTAAAAATTTACGAGAGCGTTGCACTGCTCTTAAATTAATTGCTCCGTGTTGTGTATTTAACTTTTTTTTAAAAACGTTTTAGTGTGCAGAGAATGCAAGCATGAAACATTCTCCGTATAACCAGAATATTTCTTCAATCTGTCGGTGGAATGCCGTTTTCCATTCTCTGTCGATATTACAATCGTCTCCACGAAAAACAGAATTAACAGCCCCATAGCGAATCTGCAAAACCTTATAAATTACCAAGTGTCACGTGATTGGCTTGAGTTATCAGACGGTTTACGTCGAATTGAAGAGAAGAGTGTTGATTTCAAGCAAAATTCGTTCAAAAGGATCGATCAGACGGGCTAAGGTAGGTGTAATTTCTGTTCTGTTTTTGATTATTGATTCACAATAATCTGCGTTATTTGTTCTTGTCTTGAAATGGATAAATTAATGCTATATTCACCTATATACAAGATATTTACTTGCCGACTCGAAATTCAACATGGCCGCCAAGCACAAGGCCAACGTATTTACATAGTCGTTTCTATCTCGCCTGATTTAAGACAGTGTTGTTCCACTTTACTTTTACGAAATTTACTTAGGTGAAATTTGTCTTAAATAAATTTCGTTCAGTCAAAAGTTTTACTAAATTGTAGTAAAAGTAAATTGGTAATTAATTTATCAGCTATATGTAAATGCATTGGCAGGCTGCCATAGCGAAGCTCCGCCCACTCTCCGGAGCAGACGATATTTTACTCAATACACACACGGTAAAGTTGGTCAAGCTGACACAAATATTCCCGTCGATTGCACACTGGTCTGTAATAGATTACAAACGTGCACACGTGTACAGTTTTCGATAAGAGGCCTCGACGTGGAATTTAAACGTGCGTTTGAGATAATGGCATGTCAGATCATGGCGAGAAATGCATGTAGCGTTAGCGACGAGGTCTAAATAATTTAATCACTACGCTAGGATCTGGAATTAAAAACATGCATGCATTTTCCTCCGGAAAAATTGTGATGGGGGAAAGTAGTCAGATTAATTTTCTTGTTTTTTTTTTGTTTTTTTTTTCCAGAAATGTCAGAACAACAATTCTTAATTAATAATTATGCCAATACTTAATATTTTCATGGTGATATATCAGAAATGTTTTGTTCAAAGAAGAAAATGTTCAATGTACTTTTATGATGTGGTAAAGTTCCGGTACACAGTTGCATGCTCTGGGAATTTTCTTGAATCAAGTTCAACTTTTAACTAATTTTTAAGCTGGCAGAAATTTGTTGATAATCTTTGCTTCCGTTTTCAAGAGTGGACACTTCACTAGACTCGAGATTACGTCTTGACAAGTAGATAAGTTTATTATGTACTTCACTGTGAACAAATGATATTACTGTACTGACTTGATTGGCTAAAAAAAAGTATTTTCCCCCTAGCATATCAGTTCCACTACTTAAAACTGTAGTACTTGTTCAGTAATGTATATATTTAGAATGTTATTTGGGACTATGTTTCATACGTAGTATTTGAAATTGTATTCCTTTACTTTGAATTTTATTTAAATTCAAATTTTAGTAAAGAGAGTTTCAATTTCAGATATATGCTTATAAAAGGGACACTACTCATCGCAAATGGGATTTGAAATATAGAATTGCTTTAGCGATATCATTAATTATAATTCTAGCCTCGAAATCAAATCTAACAGATAAGAGGGAACGTGAACTGTAAAACAAACTCAAAATCGGAGCAAAATTATTCACAGTCCATGTAATGTTTTAATAGACAAACTATCTTGTATTGTAATTCAAACGCTCAGGAGACTTTGAATTTAATATCCGCCGATTTTTCTTTCTTCTGCTATGCCGTGCTTAGAGTATTTTTCTGGCACGATGTATTGATTTGTTCATTTGAGATATTGGAATGAAATTCCGGCGGCCTAGCAGAACATCGCTCGCCGCTTTTACACGAGCGAGAAAGATGAAAAAAGTGTTTCATTGCGATTTTACGACATCGGCAGGAGAGCGTTATCTGCGCATCTCTTAATAGTAAAGACAAGTTTTGTTTTGCTAGTCGTTTACTCGAGTTGACGGGAGGAACATTGGCAAGGATTCTTAACTTGTGCAAATTCTCTTTCAAATGTTCTGTTATCGGTTTAAAAGAATGTAGGAAAGTGATTTATTTTCAAGGGGATTTACTAAGCGATTCTCTCTAGCGCTTTATCACTTTTTTCCTCAAATTATTTAAAACGCAAATAAGAAGGATTTTCATTACGAGAGATAAATGAGGAAACAATGATGAGGAAGAGAGAGAGAGAGAGAGAGAGAGAGAGAGAGAGAGAGAGAGAGAGAGAGAGAGAGAGAGAGAGAGAGAGAGAGAGAGAGAGAGCTCTGTGCATTAGATCTGCACTTTCCTGCCCACGCAAGTAATTCATCGTGGTATCCTGCATTGTTTCTCGAGCACTCGTCCTGGTCTTTACCGTTTTGTGTTCTTCTACCATCACTGTAGACATGCAGCGGGCAATAACGGACTTTAAATACTGATACGTGGTGCAACAACGCAGGCACTCGGTCCATCGGGCCCCACAGTGTACCTGCTTGTGGTCTGATGAAATGCCAACATAATGCATGGACATTAAAGCAAAATAGATTCTAGAACCGGATTGTGGTTTGCTGAAATGTTAAAATGGTGCATGAATATAGAAGGAAAATAAGACCTGATTGTGGTTTGCTAAGATATTGAGAATGAAAAATATAAACCGCTCTATTTATAATTTATAAATACTAAGTACAAGAAACACGATGCGTAATCTACGTTACACCGATCTAGTGAAAACTCTCTCTCTCTCTCTCTCTCTCTCTCTCTCTCTCTCTCTCTCTCTCTCTCTCTCTCATATATCATTTTCTTTTTTTCAATTCCTTCCTCGTTTTGGCGAATTAAAAAGAAAATCGTACTTGATTTGATAAACATGTGAAAAGTAAACTCGTTAAAGATCATCGCAACCGATAATTCTACGAAGGTTGGGTTTTCAAAGCTAGATTTCGATCGATATGGGATGGAATTGTTCAAAAAGTCTTTTTTTATCAGCAGTAAGATAACAATAGCATTATGGGTTCTTAACCCCTTGATATGCTTATATACCGAACATCTCGGAATGGTTGTACAATTCGCTGAAATTCACCATTATCAATGCATGAATGACGATATATTGATTTATTTATGAAAATCAATGAACCACGAAATTTTGGCTGTGCCTCTGCGATTTATGTTACATGTTATATATTCCACAGTGCGTGTATATAACGACGTATCTATTCTAAATTAGACATTTAAAAAAATCTTAACTTTTCTCCGCTTTGTCATTTCTGGTATTAGCAGGTAACAGTGTATTAATTAAAAGCTCAGAAAATGACTCTAACATATGTAAATTGTGGACGCGGGTTTCTGTACTTGTAAATGTTCCCATGATTAACATGTAGATAGCAAACGTGCTTACATACAGCTGATTTTATTACAAGTTTTGCCCATATGAAAACAATGATTGTTGTAACATCCTTTTACTTTTTTTTAGCATATTAATTAATTTTTTGTTTTGTCATTACTGCAGTAATTGAATTTATTTCACGACACGGATTCCCATTGCCTTAAAAAAAAGGTCGAGGTTTTTGTAAAAATAAGAATTCGTGTTAATAATCATGCATCGTTTTATCATTTCATTTACAAGGAGAATAATCTTTATCGTCAAGCTTCAAGAAGAAAAGAAAAAAAAATCCCATTCTTTTTCTTCACATTTTGAAAAATCTGCTTTGGTATCGGCACCGATTTCTTGAAATTTCAATGGTGTACATATTGATTTTTATGTAAATGTGGAGATATTCGCTTGTTACGTAACATTCAAGTTCCTCTACTACAAAATCATAATTTGAAGTATTTCGAAACATCCAAACAGGGAATTTATGATAAAGTGCCTGTATTTCCTCAAAATCGAATTTTACCAAAAAGAATTTTTTCCCCGTTTTATCTGATAACTGATATCGTAATCCGTTGAATTTTTGTTGTGATGTCAAAATAACAATTTGAAAATGTTCTCTTCTCATGAAGATGGGAAAAAATTTCGATCGATTAAAAATTCATAAAACAATCACACACAATTGGGAAAGTCGTTCTCCTCTGACCTACATACAATGGCTGTGCGGGTTTGGATTTCACATGAAACATGCCGCGTCCTCTTTTTATTAATGAAAAAAATGTTCTATCGATTTTGAACAACAGGCCCTTAAAACCTGAGCTCTATTAATCTACAGGCTTCAGGAAGCACACACCTACATCCGTCGGTGTTGTACGTAGATTTGATATTATACTCGACACGACAGAGTGCACATGCGCCATGCTGAAGCAAAAGCGGAAGCTGGAAATCGATTTAGCCCGGAATCGTCCTCGGCTTACCCCGGGACCGCCGCTAATCTCTATCGCCGCATTGATTTTATGTCAGTTTATTGAACTTCATTCCGCTCACAGCCTTCTTTTTTTTGCATTAATTAAAAAAGGGTCATTATTTGGATAGAAACCATATATTTTTATTTATACATGCTAGATCTATAAGATGTATGCCTTCTATAAAGAATATGTACATCATTGACGCAAGGGGCCCTGCAATCTTTTTTTTTTCCCTCCACAACGTATATTGCATAATGTGTTTACGTCATTAAGAGAGGAATTCCTGAGTGTTGAAAAAAAAATACATCAAAGTTAGGATTTTGTTGTCTTTTGAAAACTTGTTTTTTACAGCCTCTCTTGTGTTAAGTGTTTATGCATTGCTATTTATATTCTATAGAAAGCTTAATCGTATTCAGTCAATTTTTTTTTTTTTAGCTCTTTCTCTTTTTTATACGTGTTCCACGATAATGGGAACGACGCCGAGCGTGTGTCGATTTACACACACCAGGATGGACGTCCGCAATATAATGCCTAATTCGGAAGCACTCACTCAATTCCCGTCCGGAAATCTCGCGAGAGAATGCGTTGGTTTTAATTTTAAAAAAGAACCTCAAATACATAAGAGAAACTAATGTACAATAAGATGACTAAGGCAGGCATGCATGTATATATAAATCCATGTTTTTGAAATGAAATCGTGCTATCGATATATTTTTTTTACCCATCGTGATATCGATATATACAGTATTTTTTTTTTTTACCCAGAAGAAAGATCGTGATATCGATGCAGTATTTTTTTTACTCAGAAGAAAGTCAAAGGATTTTTCTTTTTCTTTTTGATATCGCGTTGGTAATAAAAACAATCGAACTATGAACAACACCATCAATAATTATCTTACGTAAAATAGATTTTAATCAATCAAGTGAATGACTAATTAGCACGTATGATATCAGATATATTTACTTAACTCGCCAAAGGAAGTAAAGTCTGTTACCTGTATATGGAACACTAGATGTTTTGCCGAAGTTTTTATGGGGGTCAGCACCATCGTTTAATTGACCATTAAATATGCCAACATACATTTTTTTTTATTCAGACAAGACGATATAGTACGAAATGCTTTTAGTCTTCAATAAACAAATGATAAATGATAAAGAAATAAAATCGCATTTGTTACACATGTCTTATTTGTTAAACTGGTCATAAAAGGAATATTTGGAGGAAAACAAAAACAAAATAAAATAAAATTCCGTGTTCTACATCTTTATTAGAAATATCAGTAAGCGACGCAGTTTGTGTAATTGTATTTTCATTGGGAAGGGACAAACAAAGATTGCGCGCAATTCGACCGATTTCGTCATTATAATTGCCAATGTCAAAGACGGGATTGGATGCGAGCAAGTTCTATATAATTAGCATTACAAACTCAGCAAATACACAGTGCGTAGTTGTAAAAACAGATGCCCAATTACTTTTTGTCTTATAAAGAAAAAGAAACCTCAGAGAAAGCCACAATCCAGTGGTACGAAAAAGGGACGATATGACCAAATTCAGAACTGAAACTTTGGTACATGTATTTCGGGTAGGAAAGAATTTTTAGATAGATACTTAATGAAATAGCAAAGCTGAGTACTATATATAATGGATTTTCTAAGCTAAATATAAGATTTAGATAAGATTTAAAATGCAAAATTGCTACTCCTACCAGGCACCTGATTCTACCTCTGTTGTATCCATGTTTGCCCAAACTCTTTTCTTGTATTCTGTTGGGGACTTACGAGATTGATCACTGTTCTTTGTCTTGTAATAATAACAACACATAAACTGGATATCTACGTGTGGTCTATGTATTCATAGTTTACAGTTTAACGTCCACGAAAATGATCATACGCAAACTAGTCTTCAAAATTATAACCAAACTTTTCTGCACTACAAATGTCATCTCTGGACAGCAAAAATTTATTTTAAGGGCTATATTTGTGATCAAATACAAAAGATAGTGCTGAATGGTGATTTTAAGGTGGAATTATACACCAGATATTTTTTTTAGCGTGGATGAAAAGTAGAGGATATGCTGAACAATATTTTGAAAATAAAATAAAATTCAAATTCACTCTTATTTCGTCAAAAATGCAGTTTTAGTATAGAAAGCAATTTGGGAAAAAATTAAATACCCTGGTGGAATCGAACCTGCGATCTGCAGTTCAGAGGGCAACGTGCAAACTTACTGAGCTACTCAGCTATGCATTTAACTTTGAAATGAATTGACATATATCCCTGATATTGATATGTTCATCCATGTTTCGAAAGGAAGTCGGCCATTATGACGGTGTATAGATCCACCTTAAAAATATTTCCGTGGTTCAAGTGTATTAAATATTATATTATAAGAATATAAGATAGGGTCACACCTTCATCGTGTATGCTGGAAGGTATTTATGCATCATTTACTTAAAGACGAGCTATTTGTTGTCGGTGTGATATTAATTAGTTTATCAAGGAAGTAGTATATAAAACTGTCATATGAATATTCATATTTTTGCATAAATTTCTTTAATGCGTTTTAGAAAGGTGTTGGATCTAACCTGTATTGTACAGGTTTAATATAGTGCGCTGAGCTACTATCGTTATTTTGCTCGTGTAAAGTACAAATTGAAAGGTTATCACGTGACCCGCAAACAAAAAACAATGGGCTATCAACAGGCATTGCGTGTATTATAAACTAGCACCGTGCCGCTAGAGGGGGAACATAATATAGTTATAAATCGGATTTTGCAATCTAATCAACAAACCAGAAACTATTCCCTCACAAATATCGTCCACAATATCATTTTCAAAAACGCACGGATGGTTTTTCATAAATCAAACTTCATAACTTTGTGTGATTTGAATATGCATATCAATTGCTATAAAAGGTAAAATATGTCATCTTTCTCTCTTAAGTATGATAAATTATAATTGTGAAGGTCACGTATAGCATGTTATATAACATTTAAGGAAACATGCCTTCATTTTGTTTGAATATATGCTTGTATCAACCTGTATAGTAAAATAAACCATAACCACAAAGTTACATTTCTCTGTTGAATGTTGAATGCCAATGAGCCGGGGAATTTTGCCCAGAGACCATCGACTGTTAATGACCGATTTTTACGCATTATTTATATCACTGCGCTGTAAATAAACCAAAGCCTATAGGTAATCTCTTCAGTTTCATTCCAAAAAGTCGTTATTTTGGAGTGTCTCAACGCGACGCCAAAGCGGTTTTTGTAGACTATACAAATTACACTACAGAACGATAAACTAAAGGGATACTGCGAGTAAAACACAATAAATACACACTGGCTTTGTACAAATCATCTGATAAGCCTCTTCTGTCAGGTGAAGAAAAAAAATCGTGTTCGGGCTGTGTTCTCCGTGTTCCTTTCGTCTAACGGATCGAACGTTCATTGATTTAACATTTCTGTAAATGCACATGATGTATTAAGCCAAATATATTTACGAAATTAACATAAAAAAGGATATGTGCACACTATACTAATTTTGTGAAAGTAATTTTTTTTTTACACCGAAATTTTTTTTGGAGAAAGGTTTATATTTGATAGAAACCTTAATTGGCCCTTTAAAAAACGCAAAATTTAAGATATTTTGATATGAATATTTCTAAGGAAAAAAAATTAAATAGTTTTTTGGTTTTTTTTTTTTCATTGATAAATCATAATGATATACATGACCTATTCTTTCCATTTCCTGTCAATTTGGCATCAGAATATGTATCGGGGTTTTTTTGTTTTTTGTTTGGGGTTTTTTTTTTTTTTTTGTTAACTTTTCTCCTTTTATTTGGATTTAAACAAAACCCTGAACAACGCCGCAAAAAAAATTGATATTTTCATTAATAGACTAACGTATTAATGAGAGATGCAGTTGGCTAAACGAGGTGCTCTTACATGTATAATTAGTAACGAAATTTAACAATATAACGTAATTCAACAACGGGCTCGTAGTAACGATTTTCTGATAGGAAAATTCATTCGTCATGCATATCTTGCAATAAAAACAAAAATAGCGCGACATTTGTCAGAAATAACATTTATGCACACATTCAGATCAAAGTAGACTGAACTTTCCTTTAAAAGCGTCAGAATGATTTTTAGGGTACCAATTCAGATCATTTTTTTTTTTTTTTTGCCATTAGAGCGAGCAAAACAGTTGGCGAGTATTGGCCATGGCATACAGCAAAAATTTGTGGGGGCCGACACATCTGGACAAAACCACTCAAATGCAGCATCAATCAACAAATAAAATGCTATATCAATCAGCAAGTTAAAAAAAAAATGACCACCCCGGGTTAATTGTGGATGGTTACGTGATAAGAGTAGGCTAAATGAACCTAATAGTTAGGTCTATTACGCAGTGGGTGATGGTATTAGTATTTTCACGACAGTCAATCACAGAACCTCAGGTGACAGTTCAAAGTAAAAATTCAGTTACACCGAAGTTTCGTATTTACAGTCACCTCGACAGTGCGCAAACGCATGCGCATGCTTCAGGACAAGAAACGATTTACAACTACATGTATGTACTATATGGGATGGAAGGAGCTGTAGAAACGTGACATAATAAAAATAATAATTAAAAGATTAACACTTTTCAAATTATGTTCGACTGCGCTTGACATAAAGACATAATGTAGAGACGATTTTTTTTTTTATACTGAAGGACCCCAATATCCCGAACCCGATCACTATAAAATTTTAACTATTTCTCGTAAAATAAAGGCACCTGTTTTATATGGCAAAATAGATGCTAATAGAACACTTTGTCCAATTTTACTTCCGCCACCCATAAATTTATAAGCGACAAAGTCTTTGATATGCACTAAGGATTTACAAAAATCAAATGAATAAATGCACTGCTACGTTTATTTAATCTCATGGAAGAAAACGATGGTTTTGTGCAAATGAGAGAGAGAGAGAGAGAGAGAGAGAGAGAGAGAGAGAGAGAGAGAGAGAGAGAGAGAGAGAGAGAGAGAGAGAGAGAGAGAGAGAGAGAGAGAGAGAGCAGGTTTAACGTATGTCGTTTAGCTCCGTTTTTGCTGATGGAGAATCAATTAGTAAAGTTATTTCGTGACTCTGTGTTGCCTCCCACGATGTAGGGGAGGGGGGCAGGATGGGTCTTTTATTACCGGAACATGGAGGCATGTTGAGTTTGTAGGAGAAAGCAGATCGATAAATCCGCTACTGTTGAGATCCTGAGTTTGCAAATAGTTAAAATGTATGATATCCTAAGAGACAACGCTAAGCTGTTAGATTCATTCATGATAATCGATTTCAATTCTGTTATGTGTGATTTTCTCAGAACTGATCTAATTAGCAGTATGCACGTTTTAGACCAAAAAAAAAAAAATCTCGTAAATTTGAGTTTGAAATCCATCGCTTGTAGACGAAATTATAAAATGAATTAATATTTCATTGGATCTCTCTCTCTCTCTCTCTCTCTCTCTCTCTCTCTCTCTCTCTCTCTCTCTCTCTCTCTCTCTCTCTCTCTCTCTCTCTCTCTCTCTCTCTGTTTTAATTTGAGTTGTAGGTCAAATGCGTGACATTTCATTGACAGCCACTGGTCGCCATGTGAATGAGATATTCTCTATGGGACGTTGAAATTGTCCAATCATATTGGGATGAATGGTTACCAAGGTAACAAAATCGCAAACGTGAAACTCCTGAAAGATTTTAATTACGTACATCAATTAACATGCAGTGACGGGTTTTTTTTTTTTAAATTGATGCTGTATAAAGGCTTATTTTCACAAGAGTTCTAATTTCGCTAGGTCTAGTTTATATAATTTCGTGAAATTATGACTGCATTGAATATATAATTTATTCAAACCATTTATAAAAACCGGACATATAAACCGTGAAATTGGTGTTGAAGTGTATATAATTTATATAGAAAGGACAAAAACCGCGATTTTGATGCTGGGATGAATATAGCCGTATTATTTATATAATAAATACTTAAAAACCGCGTATTTAAACCAGGAGCCCTACTGTGATGACGTAGAACAGAATTGTTAAAGTATGGACTAGTTGATAACTTCGCTGTAAACTAAAATTTTACCATCAATGAAATACGTTGGCGATAGAACAGAACAGAACACTTTATTTCTAATTCAGAGTCCAAAATGGACAAACATGAAAGAGATACAGTTATGGAGAGAAAAAATGCCAAAATATAAGTATATTATAAATAGCAATAAATGGCAATGCATATATATATATATATATAAGCACACACATAGCTCAATGTCAGTGCACATAATACTATATCATTCGTATGTTATCATAGATAAATGGATATGATACTTGATAATATCTAATGGAATTTCTATTCTTTCAACTCAGTTCTCGTTGGTGATTATTTCACAGTTAAAAAAAAATTGCCCTATACATATGGATAACAACAAACTCGAATTGTCCAACGGTGAATAAAGAAAGGCTTTATAGGAAGGCGATAAAGGAACTCGGGCATTGAACCCCAGATCAGGGTGTCGGTGGCACTTTCGTACGAAATATACAATTCTCGCGATACCTTTCAACCGTTTGCAATAAATTACGGCATCTCCTTACGCGCGCTATCCCAGTCCCTAAACAACGAAGCGTTGGTTATATGATTTGAATGGGCACTTAATTGACGATGCTAAGCAACGAAATGTGATTTTTATCAGCTTAGAATTAGTTAGGGATGTCTTATTTTTTGACTAGGTTAAACGAAATTTGCCACCGTAGTACGATAACATTGGGACATTTACCGTACCACCCAAATGGAAGCACGGACAGGTGGATATTTTCACCCCCCAAAAAACTGAAATAATGGATCGTAACGCGGCTTCGGTGTTTACGTTTTGCAGTTTTCATCTTTCTAATTAAGTCTAAACATTGTTCTTTATATGTCTTTCATTGTAATACCTCACACTTTTAAAGACTGCAGTCTCAAATATTGATAATAGTTATCAATATTTAATAGATTTTTATCAATGAAAGGTGCGAAAATTAGTAGTAATTTTCATTTAATAAATCTTCCCAATGCTGTCGGTATCACTGTGGCATATTTCCATACTGTGGAATGCATAATAATTGCCCGCTAATTACCTGAAAGCTGTTCATTGAACTTTTGGAAATAAAATGTAGCTCTAGCGCGTGTAAACAGGTGCAAATTTTATGATAAAGCATGGGTTCGTTTTTTATTCACGTTTAATATTCAGAAAGTGAAATTAACACATAAATATCATTTTTTTTATATCATTTATAAAATAAGGAAATACATGTATGTCAGGAGAAATGAATCCTGAACCATTTCACCCCCTTTCACGCACCCTGCTACACGTGTGTGATGTATTGGACAGACCTCCAATACGTGGAACCCTGCCAAAGATGCGAGAAATACTTGGCAAAGCAAAACGCGTTCTCTCCTCAAGAACAGTAAGGAAGGCAATAAAATTACTCCATCCGATTACTGGTGTGTTTTACTACTATTCATATAGAGGATTTAAAAAAAATAGTAACCTTGATGATAATAAAATGAAAATAATTAATTGAATGGAACATATTTTATTGTCGAGATATTAAAGCCAACTTAGAAAAGAGCCGAATTTGATTTCCTATTCCCATTCTTTTTTTATACGCAAATGTGCAGTATAGCTACTGTGTGTACGGGACCAGACTAGCTATAATTAAGGAGGGTGTGTCGTTGATAGATATGCATCACGCCTATCGATATTGTAATTTACGAAAAGTTGAAAACATTAAGAATATGTGTAATGATATTACGGTGTTGGACATCTAAAATTTTGCTCCATTTAGCACGGCCAAAGTGTGATTTTAGTGTAAAAATAATTACGAAAATAAGTTCAAATCTCCGCAGCTAGGAGCCTAACACGTATACAGTAAGCCGCATTAAACAATAACTTTAAGGAAGATTACTACATTTTTATAATGACCGACTTCCTTTTGAAACGTGATTGATTGATTGTTTATTGTTTTACGTCCCTCTTGAGAATATTTCACTCATTTAGGCCTATGCTCGACACTCGGGGCTTATGAGCAGAGAGGGATCTTTATCGTGTCATACCTGATGTGACACAGGACCTTGATTTTTGCGATCTCATCCGACGGACCGCTCCATTTAGTCGCTTCTTATGACAAGCAACGGATGAGGACCTATTCTAACCCAGGTTCCCAGGGGGTGAAACTGGAAGGCAAATTTAAAGATTAGCAATATATACGTTTATTCCTTCAAAATCTAATTGACTAGCTCAGTGGGTTAAAGTGTCGACAGCTGATTTGTACAAAACGTACAATGCGGGTTTGTACAAATGTACAATGCGGGTTTTTGTGGGTTTTTTGTATTTGTTTTATTACTGTTGATAATTTTTAGGGGGTGAGGTGTGTGTGGGGGGGGGGGGGGTAGGGTTTCTTTTTGGATTACTTTATACCATTTGTCTAAATCAAGTAAAGTTGAAACTTTTCAATTTCTAAATATTATTGAACTTATCCCCCATCTTGGAGATATGCAATGTGCGATTTAAGTGGAGGTCATCACACGTCCGGCCTTATGTTCAGATTGCCGAGTCGATGTCCGTCGTAGGTCCGGCAGGGATATTGAGATCGCCATATCTATGTCCGGCAGTTCATGGGTTATCTGTAACCATGGCTGTAATTAATGCAGCAAGTTACAGCGTGCGAGTAACACATCTATTCGGTATTAGATTATGTAAATTAGGGAAATATTTATATAAATGTTCAAATGCGTATATAAAGCTGAGGTTATCCTCAAATTTACCAACATATTATGTTTTATATTCACTATACTATGTACAAGCTATAATGAAACAGCTATATGAATCGTGTCCATTTACCTTACCTACATTACAATGTATGTATTTATTTATGTTACGAATAACTATGTTTATATGTCTGTTTACTGTATAGTTCTTGGTAATAAACAATACAAATTCGGTAAAGTGCGATAAAGATACGAGTATAATCTAGCCGGGCAAAAACAACAAATACATTGTAAACAAACAAACAAAACAACCCCCCCCCCCCCAAATAATAAAATAAACAACATGCATCAAATGATATACATGTATATAAAATAAAAGTTTAATCAATTCGTGATGTTTGAATGTTGACAGTTTTGACAATAAATTAACAAAATTGACCAGATTTTCCAAAAGCACTAAATAACGACATCGACATTTCAGAAAGTTCAAAAGGAATAACCTCTCACTATAAACGCGCCTTTGTAAGTTGATTTATGCAACGGGGTTTTGGAAATTGTAATATTCATCCATCTCCACAGAGAGAAAACTATAATTGATATATCGTATCTATGGATTTTTTTTCCCGCGAAAGATTTACGCTTATTGTATTTTATTCATTTTTGCCTGTAATCTTATCTTTACGTCGATTATCAATGATTGGGTTTTTTCCCCCTTACTTTATGGCGACGAGACCCCTGGTTTCCCTGGTTTTTATGGACATCAAGTTTCACGGGTTTTATTTTCACAGGCAGGTTTGCGGTTTTGCGTAACTGCGAAAACAGCGAAAATTGGATTTCCAATATTGATGAAATTGCAGCATATGAATCATTTACAGTATAAGTATATATATCAAATAGTATAATTATCATTTATCATTGATTCTTAAATTTACGCGAATTCTTAATTCCACGAATTGCTTGTTTTATTTCAAACGTATATTAGAATGCGAATAACAGTAACGACATTTAACTTCGGACATGACAAAAAGTCCAGACTTTTCTGCACCTTTTTATCAAAAGATACAAAAAAAGATAGAAAATCACTTAGGAGAATGGGAGGGATTTTTTATGCCTATCAAATCCTTATCATTATCTTAATGGGAAAAAAATCCTATAGGAAAAAAAATTCCCTATGAATTTTCGATAGCATAATAATCCTATAGAAAATGAATTAGAATTAAATGATAGTCTCATAAAAATCCAATGGATTACTTATTCATTTTTAGTTAACAACATAGAATACTAACGATCACAATCAACTATATTTGTTATTAGTGCAGGACTATATTTTCTGGCACATTTAATCTAATGCATTTTTCCTGTCGCGATAAATCTATCCTTTGAAAAAATCATAGGAGTTATTTTCCATAATAGTATTTCTACTTACCATAGGATAATGACTAGATTTTGACTAGGATAAAAATCCCCATCTCCTACAGGATTATTTATCTTTAGAGCTATATCTCTTAATGTACAAAGTCGTAGTAACTTTAGCTTGAATAGAAAAATACTGCAACAAAAAAATCCTACCAGATACACTTGAATTTTTTTCTGTATCTTTGAATAAAAAAAGTAGCAAAACAGTACTGGACTTTGTCATGTCATACTGTTGATACCCATTTCTATTTCAAAGTAATAGTAGAACATGTGACATATTTCACAGGTTGTTTGTTTGTTTGTTTATATTACCCCCTGTCAAGAATTTTTCACACATATCGATACTTCACCAGCAGTACCACATATTTATTTTATACATAATGTATATATATATATATATTAATATATATATTATATATATAGTATATATTATTATATATATAGTATATAGTATATGTATAAATTGATTAACGCTCAGGTACGTAACAGGGAAGGCTCTTTTTGACCTATATAATACACTGAGGACCGAGCAGTGGCGGATTCGCCTGTCGTGACGCGGGGCCTCCGTTTTTAAGGTCAAATCCGAAATTAAACCCAATTCTCACTTTTAAGCTTAAATGCGTAACGTTTGGCGAAGGAGCAATTGCTACTGGATTCACGTGGACAGCACGAGCGGGGCTCGAACTCAAGACCTCCCGGTTATAAAGCGAACTTTCTACTTCTGAGCCACGGCCTACAGAGGTTCAAGTTATTTATTTCATAAGTGTTACGACTCATAAAAGCTCTAGCAAAAATTTACATAATTGCATCGTATATCATCATGTAAGAAATTAAAAACTGTACTCATAAAGTTTTATATAAGCTCAATAAACATAATAATCTTCTATTCAACGATTTCCCCCCAATAGGCCAATACGATGACTTTCCGTAATAGCTTCCATGAATTTTATTTCTTTTCTTACACACCGTAATTTACTAAATGCACACGTTTAAGCAGCTTCGTGAAATCAATCAGTTGTATGAAATCAATAGTGTGAAATCAATTAATTTTGTGAAATCAATTATTTCTGTGAAATATTCAAATTACGAGGATAATTATTAAATCGCAATTTTATTGCAAATTGTGAGGTATGTAGGAGTAATTCATACGACCATTAACGTTATCAGTGTTGCATCTGTATACATTTAACAAGATTCGTGTAGAAACATACATGATAAAGTGCCTGCATGTAACATCACCCCTTGGAATTGGGAAAGTCATATGAAATCTTCCATATTTGAAATGTTTTATTACATACTAAAAAAAATTGTGTAGCAATACTTACGGTCACTTTCCTACCAAGTCGTATCCTTTGAGGTCAGAAGAAAAACTTTTTTTTCTCAATGAACATCGGTTTTTTTTCCTACCACCAATCTTCACCATGTTTTAAAGAAAAATAGAAGTCAAGTTTTCCAATGTTTTCCAGGTCTTTGTGGAAAGGGTACGTGTGCATAACACAACATGGTGTCCTTTTCGTGAAAAGAGAAAACTTATCTATACCTTCTGATATCATTTTCATGTGTTTTATTTATTTATTTATTTTTGCGATTGATAAAAATATGTCGTTGAAAAAATGCATGCATCGCCTCATTTCGCACATACTGCGCCAAGGGGGCATGCAACTAATAAAACAAATTCATCCCTTTAAAAAAAGTTTAAAACGTGTAATAAAATAGAGATAAAATAAAGTTTAAACATCATTTTAGCTTACGACCACTAACAAACAAGTTATATAATCTATATGCTTTATATAGAAATTCCTATTCGTAAAATTCCCTTTCGCACCAAATTTAGACCACGTGATATTACCAATTAAGACCACGTGATATTGTGAAAGAAGCCATGGAACTTTATCATTTCTACACTTACAATATTTCTAGGATAGTACTGTACGTTTATTATTGGAGAAAACATCTTGAAATATTCTCCTTTACGGCTTCATACTTAGTCTTCTGATAACATTTTCTTAAGGTTGAATGACACAACAGAGAAAACTATATATTAAAGTGGATAGGGGATGCTTGCAGTTTAATTATTATAATAAACCCACTTAATTAAACGGATATGAAATATGGTATAATTGGAAGGACAAGGCTATAACTGGTACTTATTTTTTCCATTTATGGTTCGAAAGGAAGTCAGTCGATGACAGCCATCATGATCATATGCTTATTCTTCCTTAATGGAAATTCGTATCTTGAAAGGATTATTTCCTCCTTACGAAATAATGATTCCGTCGTAAGATACCGTATTGAACACAGTTTGTACATTTAAAATAGCGGATTGAAAATAAGTATCAATCATTTGTTATAATCAATGTGTTTCGGTATTAAGTAAGATGCACAAAAAAGCTTCCGGAGTATAGTTAATATGGAATTCTTTAAATTGGTACACACGATCCCGAGTGATAAAACATTTTTTATGTTGAACGCCTAATGTAGACTATATAAGAACATTGATATTCTATATAGTTCTTCGCGTGCACTGAAGCATTTATTTTTACATTCATTGAGAATTCTGAATCGGTATTCTACTTAAGAACATAGCATATAATCCCAACAAAGACGCGATTCTTGACTTCTCTAGCCTTGGGTGATCCGGCACAATACGTAGCCTGAAACTGAACCCCCTTAACTTTGATCAGGAACGACAGCGGAAATGCAAACCTCGATTCACAAAATAAAGTTAAAAAAAAAAAATGTTTTCACCTTGATGGTAATTTTGTTTTAAGGAATAGTTTGTAATGTGAACAAGAATTTTTCTTTTAAAAAGATATTTTGTGATTTGCATACAAAAAAAAAAATGGCTTGGAAAATAGGTGTTCTTCAACACGAAAGCCTTTAAAACTTTTTTGCTGTGATTTGTGAATGAAATCTTGAATTACTTTAAAAACTGTTGAATTTTATTTTAACGGTAATATTCAGCGATTCCCATGTACGATACCGCATTACTGTCCCATTATTTTTTTTTTCTGTACACAGCGCATACTGTTTGAGTGTTTTATTTTTTCGATTTTCAACACGACCTTAAAATCAGTAAAATGCAAAAATACAAATCAAAAGTAAAATTCAACATTTCTTCTTCATTTAATCTATTGTGATTTAAACATTCATTAATATCTAAAAAGGCTTATACAAAGGGTAATTATTGCATGCTAATATATTTTTCTCCCCAAAAATATTGCTCATCCAACCTATGTTATCGCACATGTTTCACAAAATGCAAAGTGCTTAGGCTATTTCTTATCATCAGCTGTGTAATCTAGCACATGTTTGCGCATGACACAACACGAGCGAGACAACACAGCAATGTAACGACTTTAACCTCCCGTTAGATAACTTGAAAGTAAAAAGAAGACACAGAGAAATAGGATAAAAGGCTGTTATATATATAAAGTAAAATGTTCAGATCTTCGATGATGGTAGAAATAATTTTGTTGTGATACCAGACACCTATACATGTAATGGTTTCTAGGTACTATATTTTATGACATATTATAGGCCTACAGCAGTGTTCTGTTTCACACAGTTTCGTATGTTCTGTTTCACACAGTTTCGTATTGTTCTGTTTCACACAGTTTCGTACGACTCCGTGTGTGTGAGTCGAGTTTAACCCCGAACTTCCGCTGATGTTGCGTAATATGTATAATTCCAATGCACCGACTCGCTTTATTCAGATCTATTGTAAACACGCGCATTAGATTGCAAAAATAGATCTCTGAAGTCGGTCGGTGCGCCTAACTGATCTGTATTTTGTGAATGTTATGTTCGCTTTAAGTATGCAAATTTGGCGCTATAAATATTAACCTTAAAGTAGAGCATGTTTTATAAAATTGTGTAGGACGATATATAGTTTGCGTTGATAATACGAAACGGGAGTGCAAAATTTTCATAAAGTGCAGTTGCTATAGTTCAGTGGCGGATCCAGAGGGCTTACGGGGGTTTGAACCCCATCCCCAATGCCTGCCCCCCCCCCTCTTTCTCCATTTTTTTTTTTATTTCTTAAAGCAGGTAATAACGTATTTTGAGGGTGAAACCCATCTCCCTTTGAAAACCAAATGTAATGGTAGACCCCCCCCCCTTTAAAAAATTCCTGGATCCAACCTTGCAGTTTTTGTGCATACTCCGATAATGGAACAAACCACACGAAAGAATGTGAGTGAGAAAACTATGCTATCGATAAAACGTGAAAGTCTTTTAAAATATCGGACTGTCTATAGTTTAATGATTTGTATGTATATACTTTATTGTTTTTTTTTAATAATCTTAATAAGCCTTTTCGATAAAAAAGCATTATTACGACGTTTATAAGATTACCATATAAACATCAGCAATCGTAAAATCGTTGGTTTGACTAAATTTTGTTGTTTTCATGGAAAAGGCATAATTACGAATTTATATATGCCTTGACCAAGAGGATCTGAATTTTAAAGAATTCTAGTAAGTCTTGACCACGAAATATATCCCCCGTGAACATACCCATGAAAATCTGATTACATGAAAATAAGTGCTGCAACGGTATCGATACACTTGTGTCATGTCGTTGAGTTTAATTCATATAAAGATTGAGCCGCCTGGATTTACTAAAATAAATAGACAATGATAAAAAAAAAAAAAAAAAGTTCTGATGAGAGTTTTAAATCTTTAAAAATATTATTGCAAATACTATAGGTGCCTATGTAAAAGATGAATTATAATTTTTTTGAAGTTCTGTCTCCACATTTTCTTTTGATTGTAGCTAAGCGTACAGTCGATATGCAAATATTGCGTGACATAGATTGAATGAAAATCCTGTTATGTAATAAGCCGCAGGTGCCCTTTACCTTTATGAAAAGGTTAAACATACGAATAAAGTAAAAAAAAATGTCCATATTTAATATGAAAAGAAAATGTTGATTTCAATAGTTTTTGGAATAAAAAAAGAAATCAAATATATTTTTTTGGATCTTGGTATCAGCTACAAGATACAGGATAATTTATTTTTCCAATCATGGGCCCCAAGAGGCATGTTACAATTATCATAAAAACATTAAATATTATAGCAAGATCAATATAACAATTACGACACTGAAATTGTCCATGGTCACAGCAGACTGTAAGATGTATCATCTCTTATACAGGTGCACCATGCCATTATGGAGTGCACTGTAAACTGTTTTACAGTATCATTTTAACAGGTTACAATCATGTCTATTTCTGACAGTCATATGTACATATCATTTAATTTTATTTCACGTGATCACCTAGCGCCGATTCTCATTGGTTAAAATACCTTTTAAGAATTGAGGTGATTTTTTCGAACTCAACGTACCTGAACAACAAGTAATGTCTAATGAATATTATTTTGTTGTTGTAATATAACATTAAATAATAAGAAATAAATCTTACATTTTTTCGGGTGATATGCAGGTTATCACCGAGATTTTAGACGTAAAACTTTTCATCAATGCGCTTCGCGCATTGATGAGTTTTACCGTCTAAAATTCGGTGATACCTGATCACCCACAAAAAATATAAGATTCATTTCTTATGTATTACAGATATGCATTGTGTTGCAATAAATTGTGCCAATCTATCGATCGATCGACTATCTATCTATCTATCTATCTATCTATCTATCTATCTATCTATCTATCTATCTATCTATTTATCTATCTATCTATCTATCTTTCTTTCTTTCTTTCTCTTTTCTAGTCCCGTGAGGACTCGGGTTAGAATAGGTCCTCTGCACTCCTTGCTTGTCGTAAGAGGCGACTGAATGGGGGTGGTCCTTCGGATGAGACCACGTAAACCGAGGCCCCGTGTCACAGCCGGTGATGCACGATTAAAGATCCCTCCCTGCTCAAAGGCCCTGAGCGCCGAGCATAGGCCTAAATTTGCAACCCTTCACCGGCAAATGGTGACGTCTCCAATTGAGTGAAATATTCTCAAGAGGGACGTAAAACAACATACAATCAATCTTTCTTTTCTGGCTAGCTAGCTAAATGTAAATCATTGTAAGCTTTTTACATGGTGCTGAAATAATGTAGTGAAAACATGACTACTTTTGTGTCGTACCGAACTCGGACACTGACCTTTCAAAATGTCTTTTCCTGATGAGGGCTTTAGTCTGATAAATAGCGCGTGTCTCTGGCACTGGGGCGATGTGATGCCATTTCCCCCTACAAGGTTGAATTTATGAATAGGTATGGTACGAGGTCTTGATTAATATTTCTTTTCGAGGCCCAATTTGCAGGAGCAGGTGAAAATATGATTTCCTTGAAGGAGAAAGGGAATAAATTAAAGACATACTAGTACACAATAACATGACGCTACGTCCGCGTATCTCTTACCCTTCCTCTCTCTCATCTCTTCTTCTCTCCCTCTCTTCTCTCTCTCTCTCTCTCTCATCTCTCTCTCTCTCTCTCTCTCTCTCTCTCTCTCTGAAACACTATGTTCCCACAACACCCGATACCTGTCGATGGCCGGTTCACCATGCATATACAGTGTAGATACATGTACAATTTCAAAGGCAAGAATAAAAGGATTAGATTGTCTATAAAAATGTATCTATTTATATATGTACATGTCTTTGGCTTCGGGCAAAAAAAAAAACAAAAACCAATTCGTCTTTTATTTCGTGTATGGAGTTAAGATAACGAAGTGAACTGCTTTATGAATTATCGGCTATATAGGACACTCGATCGTTTCTATTCATGATTATACAGCGATCTGTCCGCAGGTTCGGTATAAATAGTTCCATGCTCTTTCTGCACTGCCATGAAACTTTTGATAATTAGCAGAACTAACGTGGATAATGCGTAGTGTTTGAATGCTGTTATGGCCTTGTTAAGGTTTCATGAAATATTGTGGTTTCCTTATTTTTCGCGGGCGTCAGATTTCGTGGTTTTGACAAAGATAGACATTAATTTTGTGAACTTAGGCATTATGTATTATTCGTTTGTCTTCACTTAAATTTTCGTAAATTCAACCTCGAAAAATTGAATGGCTATCAAGAAAGATAAACAGATAACATTATTGGAGTGTTGAGCAAAATACGACAGTAATCAAAATGTCCATATTATGGTGAATGATAATTATTTATTTAGAAAGCGAGTACAGGAAAAACTATAATCCATACTGAAAACATGTATGGATACACATGTATAGTACTTGTTGAATTACAAAAGTCTTATTTATCATTCTGTCAACGTGGTAGCTATTTTATACACAATCGTATCTTTACGGTATAATCACTAAATAGTTAAAAAGGCGTATTTTGTCAAATCATTTTTATGATTTGGAAATTCGTGAAGAAAAAATTTCTAAGCTGAATGATTACACACAATTTGTGTTTGTTTGGTTTTTTTTTTTTTTTAAATCTATTTTCGAAGTTTTTTTTAGCTTCAGGAAGGGAATTGATTTTTATTTTATGAATGTTTATCTCGTATATATCTATTGTGGTAAAGACTATCGTAAAAGAAATCTTCACCTTGATTAGATAAATTCTGGGTACTAGATTTTTTTTGTGTGTTAATGAACGGTGAGGGAAAATCTTAGTTATATTTATGATTCTATTCCCAAAAGCATGGACGGTTCGCAGGGGTGAAAAGCTTTGTTATTGTTTTCTTGTTTTCTAGTCCTAATTGTAGATGTGTGTCAGGGAATATTTCATACTTACAATTGGACCATGGTCCATTCATTTTACAAATATTTGTAATTTGTCAAACCATTTGTAATATTGCAAATCATCTCTTTGTTGTTTTATCCGAAAAAAAAATGCGGGTTATACAATTTTTTTTAT
This sequence comes from Ostrea lurida, assembly GCA_903981925.1. Classification (NCBI taxonomy): domain Eukaryota; kingdom Metazoa; phylum Mollusca; class Bivalvia; order Ostreida; family Ostreidae; genus Ostrea; species Ostrea lurida. The sequence goes on from CAJDSM010015610.1 coordinate 28,531, forward strand.
AAAACTATAAACTAAATGTAAGTACTAAAATATCATAGCATTGACCCCTTCGGTACTTTAAACGGAACAGCCAATGAACCCTTCGACCTTGATGTTGGTCCATATTTGGTCATGATCACGTGGACAAACTGGATCGAACTAGTCTGCAACAAACATGTGGTCATTGTCTATAGATACGATCAGGGAAAGAAAAGATTCAGTAAATATAAATATTTCAAGGACGGTGAATACGATGTCTGCTAGTATATACATTGCGTGGATGTTGTGTGTGTGCTAACTGAAATAGATGCAGATCTACACAGTCACCAAGGCATGATGTTGAAAGTCCAAAATTCATGGTTTTCAATATACTTGACGCCAGACCTTTGTCTATTTTAAGCTATTTTAAGCAGTAAAGTTCGAGTGAAATCCATTCTCAAAACACGAAAAGTAATAACACATCAGTATTCATTGATTTGATCATTGATCCTTTTTTATGTACTTTTTAAAAATGTTTTTTATAACAATATACGTCATCGTGATACATGTACATTGATAACATATTGCTTCGTTAGATTGTAGTATTATCTGTCGTTCACATTATTAAAATAAATTATTACATACTTAGTAATAAATACAGGTTTTTTGCATGTGCGATACAGATGACATCACAATAGCCGTATCAGCCCTAGGGCTGCCCGAGGGCTGATAACCTGTATCAGCCCTGCAAATCCATATCAGCCCTCCGCATGCGGAACACCTCGTTCCGGAACCCCTTTGCTTTTTACCGCTTCATCATTTTTGTAGTATACACATCACAGACGAAAATGTTGTATTAAAATATGGGACTTGTTTTGTATGTTATTACTAAGTATGTAATAAAACATAATAAAACATACCTATTTTCCATATCACACCCTGTATCTGCCCGGGCTGAATATTGGTGTATCGGCTCGATACAAGTGTGCGTATTGGAAATAGGTATGTATTATTCTCTATGTACAGTCATATTGTTTAATATGGTTTTGGATATATACATGTAGATAAGCAAACTCGGTGTTTAATACTTGCTATACATTTCGGCTGTATTCGTTTGGTCGGATGGAGAGCTACAAGATTGATCCTAAGTTGCTCGTTTGCAGTCTGGAGATCCCCAGTAGATCGCTATCGTCTGCTTCTCAAATAGCAGGTAGAGATCGGAAACATACTGGCGATATCCTGGACCAGTTCTGGAGAAGGCAAACCAATAGTCCCCTCGTCTACTCTCCCGGGTCTACTCCATTCCTTCATGTCACCGTAGTCATGAAAATAGACATTCTTTTCCTCTTTTCTCTCGACCCTTGACGTCCGTCCCCTGGCGTATTTTGTCAGCCGATTTATTAGTTGTGTGCTTTAAAATGTTTTTGATAAATATTGAATGAAAGAGATATTGCACTTTTAATTTCGTACTCTGGTATTCAATGCATTTTATTGAAAATTGAAATGTGTAACAACACTTTCAGGAAACGTTTTTAGACACCCCATCCGAACCAAAATAGATAAATAAAATCCCCACAACCTAACTCAATCGATGAACAATGGTACATTCATTTTTTTTTATAAACATAAATACCAATGCAGTGTTTATGCGTAACTTAAACCCGTGCTAACGCTATAAGTATTTGCATTTGAGACTCATAACGAGGCTGTAAAATTATTCAAGGACGCTGTGTGCTTAAAGAATTTTTAAAGAATTTTTCTGAGTTCCTGTAGCCTTTAGAATGATCGATTTGTGGTTTTAAGAAGGTTGTCAATGAAATTTGCCGTCCCACATTCGCAATCAAATTTTAGATTACTTTACACCGAGTGGCATGCTGTTTCATTGTAACACATGCGCAAACAGTGTTGGATGTTACGTAATTTCGACCTGTTTTTGTTCGGCTTTCTGTGAGTGATAAGCCGGATATATATACATGTGTATATCATATTCACGAGACAAACGCAAGGGAAGTGACTAAAGAAAACACAATCTGTCCTTTCATAAAGAATTTTTTGTTTATAAAGACTGATTGGGGAAATTTTGTATTCATATACTAGTATGATATTAAAATTGTCTCACTTTAATGAAAGGGTTTTTTTTTTTTTTTTTTTGGTCATTTGTTAAACATCTTGAATTTTCTGAAATTCCACACGTTTCCTCAGTCATTTTCATGACTATTTTAATAATGTTGAAATACCGGTAGTTTCATTGAAATGTTGAATTGAACATTCATTTTTCAGCGTAAAAAAAACCAAAACGCGTCCGCTGAAAAAGCTTGTGTAAACAGCAATTTCTCATATCTATAAATTGAGACCTTACGGGAAATATAAAAAAAAAGTTAAGCTTTATCTTAAAGTGGGTGTGGCTTAATTACATGGTTCTGATTCACGCCGAGTGGGCATATTAAATACAAATTTCTTTGGTGTAAGGTTACAATGTATGTGGTATCAAAGTTTTCTGTGCATTCAAATCGTAGGTAGAACAATCTATAGACATCATCAAATTTTGCGGAGCAATGTTTAATAAGAAAATAGATTAGTAAAGTGCCCATATTTCTTATCAAACCGTGGTATTCAATATCCGATATATAATATTTTACGCTAATAGAATTGTGAAACAAGTAATTTCAAGGAATTACATTATTCAGATATGAAATTTTGAAATTATTAAAAGGTGATAAAATCAATTAGCCGTAGCGACTGTTACTTCTTTTCTTTATTTATTTATTTATCTTATTTTTTTCATTGATGTAATAATTCATTTTCATTTTTGATGTAAAATATATCAACGGTACTATTGAAATTAATATCGTTGATCTATCTGTTATGAGGTGAAAGCGTGAAATCAATCTCTACCTTCATAATAGCAGTGTTAATACTAATAAAATTCCCAATGCATCTCATACCCTACGTTCATTTGATAAATCCCACCACCACCACGGCCTCGATATGGTGTACGAACGGCCGATACTCAACAGTGCATATCCATTTAAAGATTTCAGAGCTAGCATATTTTAAAAGATTTACGACCTTCATGTTTGAATATATTATAGAGATGACATGTTTTTGTTCTGGTATCACAGGGAAATGTTCTAGTCGACAATACCATGCACAGGAAAACTCGCCTCAAAGTGAACCCCTCCCTGAACCCCCATCTCATTTGTGTCCTATGTGGAGGGTACCTCATTGACGCTACCACGATCGTAGAATGTCTTCATTCATGTGAGTATAAGCACTAATACTATTTCTTACTGTTGAGTTATAATGAACTTAACAGGAGGTTTTTTTTTTCTAAAATAAAGTACAAGTCGCGATAAGGACAGAGGTTAAAATATTTATGAATGTCATTATTTTTTACAATGCATCTTGTATACATTTATCTCGTTGATAGTAGAGCTTGGTGGGTTTTTTTTTTTATTTGTTTGTTTTTGTTTGTTTGAGTGGGTGGGTGTGGGATGTTTTTTTTTATTTCTTTTATGGGGTTGACAATGTCAATTGCGTATTTAAAGGTTTGTTTTCGTAAGTACCATCCAATCTTTACCATGATTTAAAAGAATCGATATATTATTCCCAAAATTATCACTCTTATCATTCAAAGTATACATTGTAACCATTTTATCGAATATTTAAGGCAATACCTATAACATCGTAACCATTTTATCAGAATACTCAAGGCGATGCCTTTACTGATCAGTTGTCAATTTCGGCAAAATGATATCTGACCATACATGCAATTGATAAAATTCTAAGATCAATTTGTAATCAGAGAGCACACAGAACTTCCAAAATAATTAAACGCTTGTAGTGTTGTCCATGGAAATTATCAACAGTGCAAATGTATGTGTCATCATTAATTAAAAAACAAACAAACAAACCCATAATGCGTTTTAAATGCAGTGTAAATGCATTGTATGTAAAAGTCCGATGGGCCGGGTTTTTTTTTTTTTTTTTTTTTTGGTACTTGTCATTTGCATTTCTGTTCAAAATTGATTACATGTACAACATAAAACTACGATACCGAAATCCCAATATATAAAGGAATCCTCAAAAATGAGTTGGCAAAAGAGGAAGAATATACTAGTCATTTGGTTTCGTTCCCACGTAGCTACACAAGACTGGCATTCCATTCATAAAAACGTTTGTACGATAAGCTGTGTTGATTTCTGCTTTGATAGCAGCATTCCACGCCTTTACAACAAGAAATCATGATGTCCCCCTGTCAGAGAGAGTTCTTTATAAAGCTCAGCTGCCGCACACATTTTTTCAATGAACGACTTCAATCCTAGCTTTTAATATAAATTTACAATTTAGATATGTCGCGAGCAAAGCCATGTAAAGTCCAAGATATCAATATAAGCCGATTAACTCCTAGCATTGATTTCTTTTTTCTTTTTTTTTCTTTCCTTTTTTATATTTCTCAACATAAAACGTTTTGATGACCATTAGCATTTTATACTTCATTCTTCGCTGTTATTTCCTTAATTTGATAACAAAGGCATGCGGTGAATACTAAATGATCTTTTTTTTTAACTATAGATGCATTATATCTCAACACGAGGAGTTCTCTTTATGTTAGTGAATAATTGACTTTTAAAACATAAAATATGACATTGTTGTAGTAGAGTTCCCCCCTCGTACTAATCCGTGCCTGAATTCGTGGTAGAATTCTTTTGCAATAAAAGACCAGACAGACGCACACTTTTTGTAAATTCTCAATTTCATCTAGATCATTTTTTGAACGTTTTTTTTTTGTCATGAAAATTAGTGAAATTGAAAGGTAAAATCAATGACAAACACCACGGTAAGTATACGATTGACAAAAACACGCTTCCTACAGCTAAATCTCTCGATAATAATTGAAAATGAATTTTTAAAAACGAAACTACAAATAGCGACCATATATCAAAGTTAAACAACTTGGAAATGTATCTCTTTCGCAAAATGCAAACACAAAATATGTGTGTATTGAAGATAAAAATACGATGGAAATAAATTTGGAGTTATGAAATAGTTTCCTTTTAAAGTGTTCGGGAACCAAATTCGATAAAAAAGAAAGTTTTTTTTAACAAATCAATGGTTTGAGGGGAATAAAATATTATACAAATGAAGACCTTTTTGATGAAGCAAAGTGCGAGAAATAATCTCTTGCAATTGAATGAAATACTACAAATGGAGCAAATCAACATTATAGTTACCCATTGCTTCTTATGGGGAAACGACGCATTATCAGTCGAATCAAATAGAATTTTTCCCCTCTCTACAAAAGTACATTAGAGATTTCTTTTAGGTTTTGATAGTATACTAGAATATTTGGTTTTCTAATTATAGAGTTAAATATTTAAATGTTTGTATGACAGTCTTTCATTTTATAATTGCATTGTATTTGATATAAATCATATACGGTACCAATTTTGATGCACCAGATGCGCATTTCGACAAATTATGTCTCTTCAGTGATGCTCAAACCGAAATGTTGGAAATCAGAAAAATAAAATTAAAACTTTCAAAAGTGAATGCAGTGCCAAAGAATGGAGCCAAATACTTCGAAGGATCAGAGCTATTTAAGTATATTGGATAGGATCATTAAGTTGTAAGAACTTGTATCCAATCCATTCAACAAAATATGCTCAACACATACAAGGTGAGTAATACTAAAACAATCCTTGCGACTGCCCCAGTGGAAATGAATACTATGAAATACAGCTATCAGTACATCATGAAGTTAGTATCAACTTTAATGAGAAATATTGCATAAAATTATAAATAGAAAACGATTATTGTTTTGCTAAATGTATGTAAGTATATATATACAATTTAAACTTCAAACGTAATCAAACAGAGGACATGAAGAAAATCTCTTCTCTCTCTCTCCTCTCTTCTCTCTCTCTCTCTCCTCTCTCTCTCTCTCTCCTCTCTCCTCTCTCTCTCTCATCTCTCTCTCTTCCTGGCGCGCTCAGGGAGAATATAAACTTTGGACATATACCCCTCATAATCCCTGCCAAGAATCATCACTAATAATATTACATCCGCGAGATTTAAACCATCATGATATACCGAAAGATAAAAATCGCAAACATTTAGCCCCGCGAAATGGAAGATACAATATCACATGGATGACGTAATTTGCTTCCATGTAGTCAATAATAATGCAGAACAATAATTGCAAGAATGTGTAATGAAGAGATTTATTTATTATGTTGGCATCTGTTTTACATATACATGTAACATATTCTGTATAGATATACACAGAGAAATACAACAAGCAAATTCAAAATGAAATTCTAAAAAAGCTTTTTAAAAAAAAAAACCACCAACCCAGAAGACGTTTGAATTTTCAAAGTGTGTAATTGTAAGATGTATATGAATTAATATTTAGCAGAATATTTATTCGTTTCAGTTGTAATTATTTTGTGCGTCTCACTAAAGTTCAGTAAAAATGAATTTCAGTGATACAAAGAACATTTCCATTGTTCTCGATCTTAAATTACCAATATAAATGGCACAAAAATGTAAATTCTAGTCAAAGTAACCTTCAGTCAAAAGAATGCAAATTTCTAATTATTGATTCATATTTTTGGAAGACTGTTTAGTAATAATTTTCTGAAAATTCTTCGTTGAATAAGATTTTTTTATCACTGAAAATCGACTATTATTATTTCGGAATTTCCAAAACAGTAAATAGCAGAAATGGTGGAAAAACCAATAAATTACCCCCCAAAAAAAAATTAAATAAAAAGGAACCAATATTTACTTTTTTTATGACATGTACTAGTATCATTGTATCATTTGTTAGATTTCTGAAATCCCATTGATTAATTACAAAATTTTCAAAAAAAAAAAAAAATCACAAAGACTAGTAATAATCCAAATGCACAAAAATATGGAATAGATAAGGAGGGAAAAAAAGGACATTAGAGTGATGGAATATACCGAATAAAAATTCCAGAAAGTTTGTGTAGTACGTGTGTTTGTTTGAACATATG
>CAJDSM010015612.1:9238-19774 GCA_903981925.1 Ostrea lurida
TTCAACGTCGAAATGCAACGTTGGTTCAACACCAATAATATTAGTATTGATCCAGTAAATACTTAGTTATATCATCCTGTGCAGTTGTGCTCAAAAGCTCAGGAGCTAACTTCCTTAACATAGTTCTAGAATCGAAATAAAAACGGATATGGTTGCATGTACAAATTTCAAGATTTACATAAAAAATTTTGTTTGGGTTTTGGAAAGATTTATTTCAGTTGTCTAGGCATTTGATTTTGCTAACTCCATCCCCTTGCCCCCTTAAAAAAGGATTTGTTGGTCGGTACGTAGGCTAGTCGGTACACCATATGTATCAGAACCTTTCGCTTGGCAAACGTCGAACCTGTTATTCTAGTTTTCACTTAAAATAGATGCTCGCTAATGATTTTTAGTCACATTCAATGTCTCGTTTCAAATCACATTAAATGTCAAGGGTCTCCACTCTAGAGATAATATCTTGAGAACACTCTCTTTGGCACACATCACACTTGGTACAGTGGTTCCCCTGAAAAGTCGATGTGTCCTGTTGATTGTTAGGTCAAAGGTCGATGGCCTAACTGGACATTGTAAAATACGGTCGGCTAAATATATTGAAAACGCTTTCCTTCAAAGGCATCATACTAGATACTCTGGAGCTACATAAGGAAGATTTTCATTTGTAAAGAATTGAGAAATTATTCTAAGTTGTTTCTCTTCTACACTTGTTACCAAAACTCCATTTTCTAATACACGCTACTCCCACTCCATCTGGGTTAGGAAACAAAACAACAGCCAAATTTTGATTGTAATTTCTGTGTAAAATCTTAGAAGAGTAATTAGATAGGGGCGGATCTAGAAATAATGCAATGACTTTTTGATTGAAAATATTTTATGAAACTGATCAGTTTGTGACTTTGTGTAATTCCTTTGAGCGGAAAATGTTCCGGTAAATTTACACACTTCGATCCGTCTTTGGAACATTATAGGCTTCGGAATTTAAATAGTCAATAGGAAATAACTAATTGACACACCGAAAACAATATTTGCACTCACAGGAGTAGATTGACATTACATTATTACTTTACAATGCAACTTAGTCCTATGCCAAACAGAAAGGTATTAGCTTATTTATCGTCATCATCCCATATTAATGTAGCAACATCCCATGTTTAAAAGTAACAAATGCTGGACAACAGCGGGGATAAGGAGCCTCAAGCGAACGAGTATGAACCTCTTGTTTTACGATTGTAAGATATTGATAACAATGACTACCACTTCAGAGCAAATTGATGATTATGAATAAAAGTCTGGAATATACAGCAAGCATTACTGGCTCTGAGCTAAAAAAAAAATATGCAGACGTACGTCATCCTTACTAACTTACGTTGCCCGGGCCCTTCCAATCGATTAAGTTGTTGCTGTACTGTACGTGATATTCTTCCGCCCAAACCCACGAATTTGCGTCCTTCGTTACCACAGCTGTTATCCTTATACTCTTCCCAAAGTCAGCTGAAAAATGAATATGCCGTTATAATATATATATATAGAAGAGAAAGAGAAGAAGAGAGAGAGAGAGAGAGAGAGGTCCCATTACAGCCCGGGAATAGATAGGATATTGATTTCAGAATGAAATATTCTGTCCGTAATATTATGTTATTAGTTACATGGTTTGTAGTTGACCTAATATGGTTTATACGTGGTCAGTAAATTCCATATGGAATTTAATGACCACATATAAACCATATTAGATCAACTACACACCACATACTCTAATAATCTTACACCGCTTCATAAATACATTACATTAGAGTATTATATTATTGAAATCCAAGAACAACTTGTAATAGCAATTTCTAAACAGTTAAATACCGAATATTCATTTTCTTGTATGAATAAATAACAATGAAGTATGAAAACAGCTGATTGATAAATAAAAAAAAAATTTAATTAAATAAAAGCAGCAAATAATAATTTTAAAATAGTTTGATTACAGGTAAAAATATCGCATTATAATAGTTCGCATTGTTTAAAAATATATGTCATTAATATTAAAAAATTATTATTAAAAATTAATAAACACAATAAATTAAAATCAATATCACAAACAACAAGACTTTCCACGAACAAAATAAAATATGTCATCTTATGCCATTTGGAATGAAACATCTAAAGATTTGTACATTCTCCACATAAATCTGTGTTTGGCAGTAATGGAACTGTACATGATACTTTGGAGTGTTAAGGTGCTATTCGCACTTTCCCTGAAAATCATTTAGCAACCATATCCAGATTAATGCCAAGCAAGAAAATCTACGCTAAATCAGAAGGTGCATTTTAGTGTTCCGGGGCCAATATAATTGGCGAAGAGAACAATTGTTAAACTTAATCCATCTTCCGAAAAAAAACATATATTATACAAAATCAGAGTTTAGGCAACACAGACCTCCGACAAAAGCAATGTAGAATTCAGTGCATGGAAGATAAGCATCCTTACTACCTCACACCGCCTTTGACCCCTAGTGAAACAAGTAAACGGGTCTTGTGCAACTGTACAATATCCTAACAATGGACCAGAGGATACTTTGCAGCCACAAGACGGCTGGAATGAGCAAGCCTTCTGGGATGCAAGCAGGGGTCCTGACAGCCATATTGGCGCAACATGCATTCTTAGAAAAAAACAGTACCCTTGCACGAATAGATTGGTGAGTAGACGGAGAGTTGACAGTCCTTACTTAGCTTGTCATTAAACTGCTACGTTGATCTTTGTTACTTCGCATTTTATATCCTATGCTGAATTCTGTACCATATCCACTGTCAGGTCTTTCCATATAGCCGTTGTTTAACGGATACAGTCTACTGACATATCGTTTAAATCATGCTACAAGCCTAGGGCAGTTCACACCTGAGAATAAACTTTCCTGTATCTCAATTCAGATTTATAGTCTAGTCGTGGAAACAAGACACTATTTTGTTAAAACACACCTGATTGCCCCACACAATACTCTGAAGTAGATATTAAGAACATGCTGTGGGTTTCTTATAGATATATATTTATGTAGTCTTTGAACCAGTCTCCAACAATCCTTTGGTATCCTATGGTCACTAATTGTCCCCCTTATGCAAGACTTTATCTAATCATATGAAGCAGAATTTACAAAAAACTTTACGGATTAAAAACAGAAAAAATTGTCGGTCCTTCAAAACCACCAATAGGTATATAGATATTGCTATCAATTAACATATTCATCATTTTCAGCCAATGAATGTCCATTGGTAATCCCGAAGAAACTCGATATAAAACAACCCACAGAAATGTGACATGATCTGCTCATATTGAATATTTATCTTAAACATTACTCAAGCAAACTGACAACTACTACTATATGATAAGCGTGATGACTTTAAAACTTGCAAATCGTCAACTTTCCCTTTCTATTAGTAATATAACCACTATCACCGCTTATGTGGTATATCTCGCAGTTGATTCGATACGCAAAGAGCATGCTATTGCGTATGCGATTTTAAAGCGAGAGGCCAACTTACTAACAAAAAAGTTGAAGTTGCAGGTTATAACGAATCTCGTTTAAAGTCATCATTTCGCAAATTCTACGGTCGCTTATATAATGACCTTGGTTTCGATTACCAAAGTATCACTATTCATATTGACTACTTTTGTTCATACCCTTTGTTAGACTGTCATTTCCTACTAAAATTGACTATGGGTAATCCCGTTACTTTATTTCGACTAACGGGCCACGGCGGCGACCGCGTCAGCAGAATGATTACTCCTCATGGCACCTATCCTGTCTTCGCTTTGTCGAAAGTCCGTGTTCCCAACCACTCGATTTTGAATGTGTTTTGGACATATTACCCGTATAATACTTTGGTACTTCCCATTATATGTACAACATGTTTGTGTATAATTACAAATGTATATGCCTATATATTTAATTTCATTTATTTATTTTTTGGATTTCTCACCTGGCGACTCTGAGTAATTTTCTTTGTCGTTTTCCCGGTGATTTTTTTTAAACTCATCTGTCACTTTCACTACATATTTCTGTTGATTTTTGGGATCATTGCAAACCTTGAAGTCTGATTTCATCATCTTGTCCATGTTTTCCTTACCTCGGCAGAGGAAATAAAGCTTGATGTCGAATTGAACTTTGTTAGCCAGTCCAAGTGGTATTTCTGGATTCATATACATAGACGTATATACTTTCTGTCTATCTGTCTCATTTATCACTGGGTGATTATTAACGACAGCCAGTTCCATTCTCTTCATTTCTGCCATTTGACCCCCAAACTTCGTGTTTGCATCAGTGAAGGAAGGATCTTTAACGATGTCAAACTGTTTGTTGTGTGGGGGAGACTTTAAATACCTATTTAGTCCGTTACGGATAGATTCGAATGACGTGGCTTTGTACCTTTCACCATTGGGTTTCCACAGATCGGCGTACATGTAGAAATGCGCCAGAGTCTGATTCAGTCGAACGCTATCGAACGTTGATAATGGGTCCTGCTATTTTTCTAACCAATAGTCGCGTAAAATATTTGCACACTTTTGGTTAGATTTAATTGTGTTATCTGAATTCAGTCTTAATAGTTTGCTAGTAATTTCATCTTCCGATGTGTTTACGATTCATGTGCTGCCGCTACCGATAGCCGCCATTTTGAATCCAATATATGTCTGCGAGATCAAAGGTGGCACGCATTCAATTCATTGAATTTTATTCGAAGTGCAAGTTGCTAGGTATATGATTTTTCACGAATCTGTACAGAAGACAATTCATCTTCGTATTTGCATTTAACTCTACTATTTCGAGGGCATTGAGAATAAACATATAACACATCATAACATTGATTCTCAATATTTATCTGCTTAGTGTTTGAAAGCAAAATGTCATTTAAACTTAGGTGATATACTCTGGGAAGACTCGCTCACTTTCAGAGAACATCTGGCATGGTCGTTAATTGTTAGGTAGTTCGCTCTCTATCGTGAGGTCATGATCGAGTTCAAATCCCGATCAAGCTATATGACCAGGTTTATTCTGGTCACAATTAAACAGTTTCCAGTGTTACTTACGTCACATTTTGTTTTAAACATGTGTAGCGAACAGTATAAAGGGAACTTATACTGCCTCGCTAGGGAGCTAGTTTTTTTTGGCGATGTGGTAGAGTTCCTCTCTTGATCACGCAAGTTAAGCAACGGCGAGCGTGGTCAGCACCTGGATGGATGACCGCTAAACGATACACATGGTATTCACTAGGAATCAACCTTTCCGTAAACATAAACAGAGCAGGAGTGCACGAGCCTTCTCTCCTTCAAATGCAGTTGCTATTTCGTATGCTTCTAGGCATCGAATACTCTGCCTGTTCCGAACTCCAGTCACATTTTATCTTCTGCTTACAACTCCTGTGCCAGGGACACTGCCAGCACAAAATTGGTGTCTACAGTACGGATAAGTACGTCATGGTGTCCATGTTTGGATGCGTTAGAGATATGCAGCAACATCCGATTGTCGGCTTCTTCGTGGTTATGTGAAGTAAGTGAGATCAGATCTGGCAGTAGTGGCTTGCTGAGCACTGCCTCTCCATCAGTAATGACGAAATTCTTTACCTCCTGGTCAAACTATTTTATGAGAGCTGCTGCGAGGATGCTGAATAGCTCTGCCTTGCAGCTGTTCACTCATAGGAAAGTATGCCAGTTTCCTGGTATGGCTGAGGCAGCCATCACACATATCCGTACGCCTTGTCCCCGCTTTGCACATGTACTATCTATCAGTGAATCAGCAAGGTAAGTATCCCAGACCAGATCCAGACTTGACACAATTACAGCTTCCTGGATATATATTGGATGGTGATTTGGTGTGCATACTCTGCAAAGGCGTTTGATGCAGTCGGCTTCTGCATTCGGACAATGCCTGCTCCATCAAGTACAATATTGGTCGTGACAGGAATCTCCGTCTGTGTCGGAGACTTCTTTCAGGGATGTGAGGATATTACTCTTGATATCAGTGCAGAGGCTTTCACCATCAGACAATGCAAGCGGACATGGATGATTCTCGTTATGAATGAACTCTTCAGGGTTTTCATATCTCATCTGGCGTCCAATGTACATGCGTGCGAAGGGTTCATTATCATTCTTTACGGAGGGAGTTCTTCATGGTTTTTGCTCTGGCTTCTTGGAGTGGAAGCACTGAATACAGTCAGCTTATTACGAGGAATTGGGTCGTACACTGCCGTTGTTCTGTCAACAGACACTCTCTTGTAAAAGTCTCGAACTGCTCTTGGCCCATACTAGTGGTATTCATCACGGCAGCAGGACCTGTAATGCTCTTTGTGTCCAATTTAACTACATCTTAACTCTTCACCTCCTATGGGTTGCCCATTTCTCCTCTGACCTGGCCAGAGTCTGATTATGATGTCGTGTGTCTGCTGTTTGCTGTCTCCATTGTTGGTCCCATCCTGGAATTTTTCGATTACCATGGCCATTTCTGATCTTGCAACCATGTAACACAATCGCCGAGTACATTACGTAATCTGTTATTATGTATATTCATTTAAAGTGATTGAATTCTTAATATTTGAACACTGAATTATTTTATGAAAACCTTGCTAATTATTGTTCATTACAGAGGACCGACACGACCTTGGTCATTTCATGTCTCTTCAGTGATATTTGATTTAAAACATTGCTTACCTTGTCATAAAAAATATTTTGATATGACTGCTAGACTTTTAGTCTCCTAGGTAAAACACATCAAAGAACTGATCTCGATGTAAAGAGAGTCATGACCAACTTTAAGAGGCCAAAAGAATTTGGGACTGCAATTGTGATTGATCGCCAGTGACAGGTGATGGTCATTTCGTGTCCAAGATGCCGTACCAACAGTATATTCCACAGCGGGTGGATTCCTTGTCGTTCCCAGATGCTCTCTGATTAAGAAACACCTAAGAGCTTGTGTGCCTTCCTTCTGCGGGGGAAACCAACTTACGTTTCATAGTGATACTGGACTGGTTACGATTCCGGACTTCGATTGGCTCAGACTTTTAATTATTTATTTTACTTAATGAACTGTAACGAATTTATATAGATTGTGCTAACCTCTTAATGAAAACACAACGCGAAGTACCTCTTTAATTGTTTCACTGTAAGATAATAAACTTCAATTATACTTGTGCGAATTTTTGTGATTATTATTATTGAGTAATAGTTGCAATTGTCTTACACAGGTATATTATTTGTGCTCGTGACCTGGATAGTGGAACGGGAGTGAGGTCAGGATCATAACTGCAATCTAAAACTTACTTTTTCCAAAGGAGTCACTATTTGACACGTAGTTGAATTTTACTTTTCGCTTTCGCTTGGTTTTGAATGGCAGAACAAGAGATGCAGGAGGAACAAGGGGCAGCCCAGGGTCTGTTAGACGCTTTTGAGGGGTTGGGAGAGAAATTAAACGTACTCAATGCTTCAATAAGCAATTAGAATGTGTGCAACTAATTAAACCATACGATGGAAACCGAAAAATATTAAAGACTGGGTGAAGTCATTAGAAAAATGTGTCCTATTGGACCCAAAGTCCAAATGATAAGGTAGGACTGTTGACAAAGCTATCGATAATTGAATACTAATATTATCAGACGCTCAAATTCCCCATGGAGTTTTCCAATTGTTGTGGTCGACAAAAAGGACGGATCAAAACGGTTTTGCGTTGATTTCAGGCAATTGAATAAAGTGACATAATTCAACTCGTACCCTCTTCCTTTAATTGATGATATTTTAGCTTTGTTGGGTGGTTCAAAATATTTTACGACTTTAGACTTGAAATCTGGCTATTGGCAAGTTCTTGTCCAAGAAGAAGACAAAGAGAAAACAGCCTTTACCTGTCATAAAGGTTTGTTTGAGTTTAATGTTATGCCTTTTGGTTTGCGGACTGCACCACAAGTTTTTCAGGAATTAATGGGAACAGTTCTTGAAGGATTAGGGAACTTTTCTATGGCGTATCTAGACGATGTTCTGATACATTCTGAGACATTAGAACTGCATTTTGAGCATATCCAGCAAGTGTTTAATAGGTTAAAACAACATGGTCTCAAACTTAAATTAAAGAAATGTTCTTTCTTACAAGAGACAACCAGTTATCTAGGTTTTACAATTTCATCAGCTGGCGTATCACCTGACCCATCTAAGGTGAGTTCAATAAGAGCATTACCAGTACCAACTACGGTGAGGGAAGTTCGAAGTTTTCTAGGTATGTGTAGTTATTACAGGCGTTTCATACCGCAATTCTCAGAAATGGCCATTCCATTGATCAATCTTAAAAAGAAATATGCAAAATTTAAATGGACGGATGAAAGCCAACACGCGTTCGATCACTTAAAACACAATTCAACTTGTGTGCCTCTCTTGGGATATCCTGATACAGGTAAACCATATGTACTGTACACAGATGCTTCTGATACAGCAATTGGGGCATGTTTGGTGCAAGAAGTTGAGAATTCCGATCAGATTGGACCAGGGGTTAAAAATGACAAACCAATTTATTTTCTTTCTCATAAACTTTCAGAAACGCAACAACGTTGGTCCACAGTCGAAAAGGAAGCGTTTGCTATCCATTATGCATTACAGAAATTAGATCATTATTTGCACAATGCTACATTTGTGATCAAAACTGATCATAAACCTTTGAAATACTTGTTAGATTCTCCAATGAAGAACCGAAAAATACAGTTATGGGCCCTTGGTATATCCGGGTATAACTGTCGTATAGAGTACATAGCAGGAACGGAAAATACATGCGCGGATTTATTATCTCGTACGCAGAATGAAGATATACAACCAGGTAAGAAAGTGGAAGAAGAACCAGACATCAGTGACAAAACGCTAGAAATAAACTTTATAGATTCAAATCAGATAAATTATAAAGATTATGTAAGCGCAGATGTTGAACTTCCAGATATGCCGCTTTTCACCAAGAAACCTTCAGAGTTTGAGGGCATAGATATGGTTAAAGAACAAGAAAAGAATGCAGAAATTAGAACTTTGAGACTTAGAATTCAACAAGGACGAGCAGAAAAATCTGTACTGAAGAAACACATGGTTATTGATGATGTGTTATATTTTCTGTCAAGTCCCGAGCATAACCCCACACTGAGGTTGTTTGTTCCATCTCATTATAGAATCACAGTTCTGAAGTCATATCATGATGACAATGGTCACTTTGGCCTTGACAAAACTTTTGATGCCATTAGAGAAAAATATTACTGGCCGAATCTTTACAAGGAGATCTATGATCATGTTAACAAGTGTATAACTTGTTCCTTGAGAAATTTGAAAAGGATCAAACCTCCTTCCCAGGAGACTGACATACCGCCTTATCCATTTGCTAAAATTGGTTTGGATTTGTCAGGACCTTATCCAACATCTCTTTCAGGAAATAGATATATTGTTGGGTTCGTCGATCTTTCCAGTGGATGGCCAGAAGCGTTTGCTGTACCGGACAAAAAAGCCGAGAATATAGCTCATCTGATAATTGAAGAAATATTTCCTAGATATGGCGCACCTTTACAGATCATTAGGGATAATGGTACTGAGAATGAAAACCGTATAGTTAGGGAAACACTCATGGCATTGAACATCAGTCATGTAACTACGTCCTATTATCATCCACAAAGTAACGCTAAGGTCGAGCGTTTTCACCGGACACTTCATAACGTTATGGCTAAGAAATTGGAGGATAATCTCACGACTTGAGATATTCATCTGAACCAAGCATTGGCTGCCATTAGATTTCACATCAATGAATCAACTTCTCACTCTCCTTTCTTTCTCGTTTACAACCGTGATGTAGTTCTCCCGATTGACAACATTTTAAGACCACGTCGGAAGTACGTGGGCGAAAATCTACATCAGTTTGCTTTAGAACAACAGCACAATACCTTTACCATAGCCCAGCGTATAATGAAGTCAATCCTAAGCGCAAACAAGCTAAGTATGCAGATAGGAAGACTGGTAAAGACGAGGAATTGAAAGTTGGAGATTCGGTTTTCTACGTTAACACCAGCGTCAAAGCAAACTGCAAAACAAATGGCAACCATTCTTTAGAATCATAAAACAAACTGCCTGTGACCTTTAGATCAAGAACCAGCTAACAGGAAGGGTGACAAAGGCTCACAAAGAACTTTTAAGATTAGCTCCGGTAGAGGAGAGGAATATTCCAAAGAATGACGAAGGCCGACCTTTAAGGAAAGCAGCGTACGTTGTACCCACAGAAAGCAGTGAAGATGAAGAACAGTCAGACCCTGAGACAGACTTTGAACAAAGTCATGGGACTTTGTTGAGTTCAGATGAGGAACTCGAAGAAAATATGCCCCTGGCGAAGTTGGCAAAGCGTTATCGTAAGGAGAGGGATGATTGGTCATCGGAGGATGACATTCCTTTAATGGAACTCTCCAAGCGGATTAAGCAACGAGACACGCTTCAGCCAAAGACCGAAGAAAGCAGAGGATGAGGGAGAGGCATCCTCGAGCCTTAACGAGGAATTTCATAGTGAC